>APFE030342786.1:56924-90269 GCA_000404065.3 Pinus taeda
AAGGAAAGAGGAAGAGAGACCCTCCTCTCTACTTCAAATTCCGGAGAAGTGTGAGGATAAAAACCGGGAAACCACAGGCACCATCCAGCAGCCCAATTGTCATCAAAGACACCCCTGCTTCTCCCAAAGAACAATCCCCTGTTTCTCCCAAAGCACAATCACCCGTTTCTCCTAAAGAACAATCACCCGTTTCTTCCAAATATCAATCACCTGCTTCTTCCAATGGGAAATCACCCTAAAAAATTACAGTTACCTACGAAAAGGGGAGTCCGAGGAAGAATACGTGGCAAGAGAGGGTAGACCTGTTGGACGAGAAAACCCGGCTACAGCAAGCCGAGAAGGTCCTACAGGATACTTTGACTCGGTTACAGGAAACAGAGCAGAGAGAAAAGGAGGGGCCCTCGTCACCAAAGGAGGATGAGCTAGAACCTCCCGGAGAGGAAAAAAAAGAGCACATCCCTGAACCTACCCCTTCACCCAATTTGAATTCCTATTACAACTTCTTGGAGGCGGGAAAGATCATCCCGCAAAAATTTATTGTACCTTTATTTGTTGCATTAGAGGAAGAGAAGGTCTGTTCTCACACATGGATGTAGATTGCCAAATCAAAGGGCGTAGCCGACATAGGGCCTCTGCAAGACCAGCTCAAGGAGGTTAGGAGCGAATTTGCCATGGCCAAACATGTGGCTAATTGCAAACAAGCGTTCCTACAGGAAGAAAATCAGAGGTTGAGTTTGCAGCTGAAAGAACTATAGGCAGGAGCATCGACATCCTCCAAGGTCGTCATGCAAGAGAAACTGAGCACAAAGGAGGTGACCTCCAGCTTTGAAGAGACCATAGCGCGACTACAGGAAGAACAACAACGAACTAAGATCGAAATGCAAGCACTCAAGGAGCAGTTGTAGCAAAAGGAAACACAGTTGGCCTGCATGGCCAGCTGGGCCATAGAAGCAATTCAATGCAGAGCACCTGCAAGATCCTATGGGTTGTTTTTAAAAGATCAATGGCTGCAATACCAAATAAACACCTTGGCACAGAGAGGTATGTCAATTCAAAGCCCGCACCAATTTTTTGAGTTATGCAGTACTAGTTCAGCAGAAGACAAAGCCAAATTGGCAGAGTTCTACCTTCAAAACTTGGCCTTGCCTAATGAGGTCTCATGGGATCCCAACATTGCCTTGGGTGACATGCAATTGATGGCGTTGGGCTCATGGTTAAACCATGAGGACCAAAGAGAAAACGAAGCAAAATCGGTCATGAACCGAGAAGTGAAGGAGCCACTGTTAATTAGGCCAGAAATAGAAGACCCGGTGACCCTCATCTCGACACATAAACAATTGGCTACAGACCCTACAGCTTCTCTAAGGTGGATGGACAAACAGGCCCAAGCTATTGCCCACTTTGAGGATATGGAAAGGCTGTTGGGGGACAATGCTGCTCATGCTTGTCAACGTAGATGGAATACCCTGGGACACAACTTACAAATCCGAGAATACCATACACCCATCCGGATGAGGGAAGCTTTGGCAAGGGTTGCCCTTTACAAGAAATCCGTTCAAAGCCTCCAAGCCAACTGGATTGGACTTAAACTCAGCCCACCACTACTACTGGGTCTGACTGAAGGAAATTCAAAGGAAAATGATGGTCAACAATGGGCAGAGGTAGATAGAATAGCAGGATTTCACACCCGCAGGGAGGATACTACCACTGAGCCTTGGGATGCCAGCAAAGCAGTGAGAGCCATGAAGGATGAGGACTTGGATTGAGTTGCTCAAGGATGAGCAAATGGTTCAGCTGGGGGGTGATGATGAGCCCCAATTTTTGTACAATTTGGGCTCATTTTGGCCTATTTTACTTGCTCAAACCATTCATCTTTATTTTCTTATGCATGCATTTCTTATTTTTTTCATGTTGTTTGTAGGAGGAAGGTTAGACACTTTATCTACGTGACTAATGCATTGTGATTCCAGGTTTTGGGCATTAAAAAAGGGGAACAAAAGACAACGCAAAAGGAATAAGGAGACATAAGGTGGCACTGCTAATTTTGTGGAGAGATGTCCACAGCACAGTCTTGGGACATTCCTCGTGATTCCCACCAAGAACTCCGAGCTCCAATCCATCTCCCCTCTGAGCTCAAGAAGCGGCCAGCTGTCCTACATGAACAACAGTCATAAACTGTTCTACGAGAGCAGTAGTTATGACTGCCCTACAGGATCCGCAGTCAAACTCTAGTTGGATAGCCGAGCCCCTAAAATCAAGGGCACTCGGTGGCTCATCGTTTTTTTTGTATAAGTATGAAGGCCTTAGCCTTAGATGGTTGTTGAAACTCTCTCATTATCATTGTAATTTCGGAGCAAAGTTCTGTTTTGTTCCTTTTTGTAAGCCAATTCGGCATGACATCAGTTTATGAATAAAGAAGGCAGTTTGTGATCTATTTCTGAGTTTTCTTAGGAGACTATAGCTCTTAGGTTAGGGCCCAACCTGAGAGCCATAGATCCCCTCTGCTGTAGTGTTGTTTCCATTTCCTTTCCAGCACTTTAAGTTTTCGTGTACACATGCAATTCGAATAACAGGTTGATGATTTGGTTTTCTTATGAGTAGGATAGATTTTGCTTATGGTACAGTTGTTTCCACTTGCTTAGAGGATATATACCATCAATTGGAGCTCCAACAAAATGGTTGTTAAGGCTCACTGCCATCTCTCTTGAAGATTGGGGTGCAGTCCATAACTAGCCACCAGAAACACGCATTACTTTACTTGATGATATTGCTGCAATACAGTCTTGGTCTTGATTAGATGCTTCCTTGTCAGTCACACCTGCACACACACTTCATCACAGCCTCATACACATTTCTCCTCGCGTTTTGGATTGCTGTTCATTGAATTCTCAGCATAAGTAATTTAAGTTGATGTATCTTCGGTTTGGTGACAGTCACAATCATTTGTTTCCTTTACACTCCTCTCTTTCCCATTCCATCACCATTACCTCCATCTTGATCACGCATGAAAACACATCCCCTCAACCCTCACTTCGTTCTGTCCTCTCCCAAAGCCACCCACTCCTCACGTAACTTCATTCCTAACCTTTCATCGACATAACTTCAACATACTCCCTACACCCATTTCCCATCTCATCCTTCACTTCTGAGCCATCACCAGCCTGATCCCTACCTCACATATCTCTTCCTACCATTCCATCACTCCTCCATCACTTAATCCTTCACGGTAGATCATCCTGTAGCAGTTTAGAGACATCCTGTAGAAACCTCTGAGTATCCTGTAGGATCCCCTGCAGACATCCTGTAGGAGGTCATTCACTTGGTTACCGAGCTTCTGAACGTGGAAAACCTCTGTGGATGGATGCCAAGGGTCCATAGGGACCTCACCTAGCCTCCCCAACCTGTCCCACGCTTTCCTTCCTTCTCCATCCAATCTGCACAACCAAATCCTAATAAGCACAAAATCAAAATCATTCCACTTACTTAATGAAAAGTACAAAAACATGTCTTTTATGATGCAAGTAGTTTAGGTCCATGCACTTTCACTTATTAGAGGTATCAGCAGCATTGGTAGAAGCTTCATTCACATGCATTGCATTATAGAGGTTAGACTGGTTAAATTAGGGTTTCCTAGGTTTACATGCTTTGATTTACTTTCAGTTCATTTTTGTCAAGTAGACTAGTATTCTTTGAGCTAGCTTTCGTCCATCATTGATAAAGCTTCTTCTGTGAGCCATAGAAGTTGGCTTGAGCCCTAGCGGACTTGTGCCAGCTGATCAAGTGATAGCTGCGACAAGAGCTAGTACTTGTGCATATAGCACTGTCGCTTCCAAGTTTGTACGAACAACCAGGTTGATAAAATGAGAGACAGGAAGCCCCAGGAGTTGTAGCATTATTGCTACAATACTGGAGCTCACCAGTAACTACTTCGGGAGTGAGGCTTCAGGAGTAACTACTTCAAGAATGACTTCTTTAGAGGAGTGACTGTTGTAGTTTCATATTGTGCCTTCAATTAAAAAAACAACCCTGCCTTGTTCATACTCAGATTATCTTCTTAGATCATAGAGCATCCTTTTGAACTGTTATCTGAAATCACTACTAAACACAGGTTCGAGCTTTTCAATAAATAACCCAGTCAACAGAATGTTTAACGTTCAGTTTCCTTCTTCTTTAGCTGGATCCTTTAGCTTCCTTCTTTGCTCACACTTTGGCTTCCTTTCTTCTTCTGCTAGACCTTTCGACTTCCTTCTTCGATCGCTTGATCTTCAACTTCCTCTGCACTCACTCGACCTTCTTCACTCTCTTGATCTTTGGCTTCCTCTACGCTCACTCGACCTTTTGGCTTCCTTCTTTGCTTGCTTGATCTTCGACTTTCTTTTTCGCTCACTCGACCTTTGGCTTCCCGATCTTCGGCTTCCTATTTCTCTTCCAGTCCACCAATACTCAAAAAACACGTTCATTTGGAAGAGAGGCCGAATTACAGTAGATGTTGCATATTAAAATTATATTAGAGAGGCATTTTTTTAATATTCATACAATAGACTCATTATTTATGGAGGATTTCATATGAGAGACCATACCCAATGAGGTCCCACATCGACATCATCAATCGCAATCACAACTCTTAACATCACTGCTGTAACATGGTCGATATTCATATTACCGATGAAATGGATGTGATATAATATTAAACAGTCGTCAATAGATCCGTCGGGTCCATAGCTCCATCGCAATCAACAGTCTGTCGGGTCCACAAGTCTTATCGCAATCGTAGTTTATCATTGTTACATTTCTTCAAGACTTGCGATATGCGACAAATGCGATATTTCTTTAGGACGTATTATAATGGTGTAGCGGGTCTGCATACATATCACAATCGGAGGATTTCGATGCGGCAAGGATTTAAAGAGGCTTGCGATGTGGTGGATGCGATATTACAATAGGGCGTGTTATAATGGAGCAATCAGGTCCATAATAATATCGTGATCGAAGGTTTTAATGTGACAAGGCTTTAAACACTTGCGGTTTGGTGGACACGATATCATATTAAGGCATATGTAATGGAACTATCGAGTACGTATTACATATCACAATCGGAGGTCTTGAGAGGTGGCATAAAATAGAACTGTCGATATGATTTCTTCCAATATTATATACTGTCAAAAGGTTTTTCATGGTTTATTACTTCCTCCATATTACATATCACAATCAGAGGATTTCAGTGTAACAACAATGCTTCAAGACTCATGATGCGGTGGATGTAATATTTCAATAAAAAGTTGTTAATAAATCGGCCGGGTCCACAATGTAGGTTTTAACCCCGTACAGAAATTACCTGCATACAAATTCTAAATCACAGGAAAAATAAAAATGCGAGAGAATAACACATAAAACACATATACACAGAGATTTCCCACTGGATCTCAAAACCGAGACTACCAGCTTGATTTTTCATTATATTCATTTTCAATGTTACAATACATATTTATACATGTCGAAGCATCCAATACCATGGACCGAAAACCATCGCGTCCAAAACTGTGTGGACCGAAAACCATAGGTAGGTTCGCCCAACTAATATAGGGTCCAAATTTTTTTTTCTCAGGGCGCTGCCCGAACCCTGTAAGAGGGGCTACCCTCCCCCTCAAACCCCCCAAACAGGGGGGCTGCCGCCCCCCCTGTGACCCCCCGCTGCGCAATCGGCGCAGCGAAGGGGGCTCTGCCCCCCCTCTAACCCCCCGATTCACTACGTAGGTTAGTCGTGGAAAGAATATAACACAACCCAACACACAACCTTATCACAATCGATGGTTTGCGGGACTTTGACTGGCACATGAATTAAAAAAGGCCTTAATCCCCACAGTTGACCGTGATTTAAGGGTTGACTATGAGATCGATGGCTAGGATTGAGTGCGGGACTTCAGCCATGATGAAGGAAGTCCGTACTTTCCTACCCCGCTCTTCCGATAACTGTTGCTCCTGTTGGCTCTTTCCTCACTACGTGTTCCTCTTTTCTCCTTCCGATGAATTATTCCTATCGGTTCTTCTTGGGCATATATTACATGCGATACTCCAATATGGCTCCTCCAATGTTTTCTTCTTTACTCCTCTGATATCCCTGTTGCTCTTTGTTCTTCCGATAGCACTTACCCTTGGGCATATGCAATAACCTACTTCTGTTGCTCCATAACCTGCTTCTTTGGTGGCTTCCGATGAACTCTTCCTCTCACTTTTTGGCTTCATGATGGCTGTTGGCTTATATGGGCCTGGCCCAGGTTCAGAATAATTATTTAGCCAAACAAATCCCGCAGCTACCAACCCTTTCGGAAACAACCCGTAGAGCGCGGACTGAAGTCTCACCCGAGGTAGCAGGGGAGGGTGCTGGAACCAGGTTTTTGTACCCTAGGGATGTCTTGGTGTGGTCTGGAGGTTTCACGCACTGGTTTAAAGCTCTGTGCGGCTTGGTATTCGCACAGATCCATATTGACTATATCTTTCTTATTAGTGTGCTATTCTATTGGAGGATGCCGTTAAAAATTAACAAGATCTTTAAGCAAACATTTAACCAACACAATTGATTCGCGCATTAAAATGAACCCAGATTTACATTCATTCATACAATAAGTATATTAACTTAAATAGATATTATGACAGTCAGATTTGCAACAGCTTAGAAGGAATATAGAATTTCAGAAGAAACTTATCTTTATTTCCACTTATCCTCAATACATTTAGTTCCACCCTGTGCACTCAACTGTAGGGGTCCATGCACACAACTACAGACTTTCTAGGCCTCTGCGTACATCGCTGTAGAGCCTCTATCTACTACCCCAACCCTTCACTCGGACTTATAGACGCTTCCAGACTATCTTCCTCAAAAACCCATTACATTCAATAGTTTCCAAAAAGAATTGCTTTTCCTTCCTAGAGCCGCCCTCTATTTATACCCTTCCTTGGCCCGCGGTCCCTGCGCGGGCCAACTCTATTTACATTTATTTACATTATTTTCAGGTGGACTACCCTTTGACTCAACCTATTATAATTCGCGCTTCGCATACTTCAGAGTTTTTACAATAATTTAATCCTACTTTTTGGGCTTTTTGCCCCAAAACCATTACGTGGGACCTCCGCTACCCAACAGTCCCCCAACACAATCATCGTGACTTGTCCCAAGTCATGCGCAAGTGTGTCTAGGCACTTTGCCTTGGCTTCGCGGTTCGCCTCACTTTCAGTGACGCTCGTTGTCCTGCTGCCCCTTCATTGTCGCCTGCAACGCTTCGTCCGACTCCTGCTTCAGTGTTTCTTCCACGTCTCACAATCGATGATGCTCATTTTGCTTTGCTCAGTTAACACAAAAGACCCCCTCATAGGATTTTAGCGCGAGCGGGGGAGCCGCATAGGGGACCTCCTAGTACCACCGCAACCACTTTCGACCTTCGTATCTTCTCTTCGCACTGTCTGCTGCAATTTTGCAAGACCTTGGCTGTTGTCCGCAAGATCCCAATCTTCGAGGGATATCATAGACGGCTTATTATTTGCATATCTACCCATGGTCACCGTCTATCCATCCTCTTGTTGTTTTATTGTAGTGCGCCGGCCTGCCCCTGGGCGAGGTGATGACATTCAAACCAATTCTGCTTCGTGTTCCCTCTTTTCCGGTACATCCCTTATTGGTGATGTTGCAGCCTGCGGGATGCCCGTAGCTATCAACACCATACTCCTTAGAGAGTCTTGCATCTCCATCGGCCAGATTACTACCTTTGGGCGCATGCCTTGTGCAAAGATAATCAACAACTGCATATGTTTTTCTGAAGTGTAGGCCACCCAGTGGATTCCCCTCGGTGATTTATAAGCCATACGAATTTCAAATGCACTGATTTCCACCTGTTCCAGTTCTTGTAAACTTCTCGTGTAAAACCTATGGCAACTCGTTCCATATCTGGCTCGTACTGTTTCTCTTAATTGCTCGCCGCCCGCTCCCTTTTGCCATACTGCAGACATCTTGTCATGAATAGTGATATCAACGGTCATCATTTCTTTTCTCAGCGCATCTGCGTGATCCTTCTTGCGCAACCACGACCCTTGTGTTTGGTCAAATGTATGCGCACCGTGGTACTCGCGCATCTGTCCCAAAGGCTGCTTTATCATCCCCCGCTCCCTCTCAACTGGTTGGAGTGGTGAGACTATCCTCAGAATGGCTATTCAGGTGGTCGACCTGCCCGTGTAGAGCTTTAGGCGATTGGAATTCACTCTTCTTGGGAAGGGGTCTCCATTGAGTTTAGCCAGTTGAACCGTGCCCCCATCGGTAACTTCTTTGATGACATAGGGTCCCAACTAGTGCATGTGGAGTTTACCTGGGAATTTTTCAAACTTAGTGTCATAAAGCAATACTAGATCATTCTCCTTGAAGGTTCACACCTTGATATGGTGATCGTGCTATGCTTTCTCACACTGTTTCTGTACCTACTGATGGAATCCAGCCAGAAATCGTTCCTCCTCCAATTATTCTAGCTGTGCGAGTCTCTCTTCCAATGCCCTGCGGTCTACCATGCCTGTGATTGCCACGATCCGCAAACTAGGCACAGTATATTCCATAGGCATAACGACCTCCTAGCCATAGACTAAGCGAAATGGCGTATGGCCTGTCAGCTTCTTGCACGTAGTTCGGTATGCCCATAGCACTGCAGGGATGTGCAAGTCCCAGTCATTTCTTCGCGCATTATAGACCTTAGTCAACGCGGTCTCCAAAATTTTGTTGAATGCCTCAACGGTCCCATTTGCTTGTGGATGGTAGGGCATACTCTGTTGGTGATATATCTGGAATTCTTCAGTGACTGTGCTAATCATTTCATTCAGAAAATGCATTCCCCTATCGCTCATGAGAATTTTGGGGCAGCCAAAACTGGTTAGTACGTTCTCGAACAAGAATTTTGCTGCTGTCACAGCCGTGCAATCCTTAACCAGTTGTGCCTCGGCCCATGATGATATAACATGTGCCCGTCTTTCCTCATGGTTCAATAGGCTCGACGAAGTCGATCACCCATTTCTCAAATGGCTGTAGCTTCATCTGCGGTTGAAGTGGCATTTCATCCCTTCGCAATGGTTTGCCCATCCGTTGACATACATCGCAGGCCCGACAATAGGTTTTCGAATCTTGATGTAGAGTGGGCCACCATAATCCGGCGCGCAGAATTTTCTGGGCTGTGGCGCGGCCTGCGTAATGTCCGTCAGAAATCCCTCCATGTGCTTCGGCCAGGATCTTTCTGCACTCGAATTATGGTACATATCTGTGCAATATTTCATTGTTGCCCATCTTGTAGAGGTTTCCTACAATTATGGTAAAATCTGCTGCGCGTATCACTAATTCCTTCTTTTGCTGGATAGAATACCCCTGTGGCGTAGTGCCCGTAGTTAAAAAATGGATTATATCTTCAAAATGGCCATCTGCAATGCACACGACATATAATTGGGCGTCGAGGAGTCCCTCCTCTAGATTTGTTGGTTCTTCGTTGGTCTCAATTCGGGACAGGTGATCCGGACCTGCATTCAAATGTCCTGGGTTTACAACAACCTCAAAGTTATATTCTTGAAACAACAACAACCATCGACAGATGCGCCCCCTCAACACAGGCTTATTCAATAGGTACTTGAGCGTAAAGTGATCAATATACATCTTAAAATGTCCTCCGAGCAGATAGTGGTGGAACTTTTGGAGCACGTATACCATCGCCAATCCCTCTCACTCAGTAGTAGAGTAATTATTTTCTCCTTTGGACAACTTGTGACTTGTGAATGCAATCGGGTGATCAATCCCCTCTGCTCCTTCTTGAGTGAGTATTGTACCCAATGCGATACATGACACGTCGACATGTTCATGAAATTTAACGTCCCACTTTGGAAAGACCAAGATAGGGGCAGATGCTATCTTTTCCTTAAGCGTTTCTAGGCTTTTGTTACATTCCTCGTTCCAGCAATACGTAGCATCCTTCTTCAGTAACTGTTCCATTGGAGCCGTGATCTGGGCATAGCTTTTTATAAACTTCTGGTAGTAGCCCATGTGTCCTAATGTAGCGCATAGCTGCTTTGCACTTCATGGTGGATGCAGATTTAGTATGACAACAATCTTTGTTGGATCCACCATCAGTCCTTGCTTACAAACCACACGGCCCAACAAGTTCCCGAAAGGGACGAGGAAAGTACACTTCTTTAGGTTGAGCGCAATTTGGTGCCGGCGGTAGGTATCCAGGATCAATCGTAAGCTCGTGACATGTTTCTTAACCAACCAAATACGATCTAGTCATCTAGGTATACTTCTAAGAACTTGTGGATAAATTCCTTGAATGTGTCTACCACAATAAGGGAAAATATCGCCGGCGCATTCTTCAGCCCAAAGGGCATGACTGTATACTGAAAACAACCCCATTCGGTAGCAAACGTTGTCTTGCTCTGATCCTCTAGCACAATATTGATCTAATGGTACCTAGAGAACCCGTCTATGAAAGAGTATGCTTCCTGCTTGCCCACATTTTCTAGTATCTCATCTGTAAAGGGTGTTGGAAATGGATTGTTAACACAAGCATCATTGAGCTTCCATAGATCTACACAGATGCGGATCTCACCCTTCTGTTTCTTCTCCTGCACAACCATAGGGCTTACCCAATCAGACTCGTCGACTAGTTCAATAATTCCTGCTTCCAACATCTTGTCCAATTCTTCGCAGACTTTTGATTTGTATTTTGGATTCAATCGGTAGGGTCACTTCTTCACTGGCTTCGCGTCTGGCTTCAAAGTTATCTTCATCATTCCTATGTCTCCTAGAATCACTTTCATCTCCGTAATTTTTGTAGGGAATAAATCTCGGTATTCTCGGAGCAGCTCGATGATCTTTTCCAACATGGCGTCGTCCCAGTAGTCCCCAAGCGTAGCATATTTCGGCTCTTCCTCTGTTCCGATATTCACTTGCTTTGTTTTAAATGGCACCGTGATGCCTGGATCTTCTATTTTGGGGCGTGCACCTCCCTACTCCCTTCGGATTTTGGAATATTGATGTTACACGGGTCATCCTCATCATCTTCTACTTGTACATTGTAACATGCTAAGGCCTAGCTCAATTGTCGCAACCAGTTTGATGTCACGACTTCTTTTGGTTCTAGCGGTGTTCTGAATATGGCAGTTTTTATTAGTTGTAATGCGTCGTCCACACTATCCATCCATTGGGCTTCAAAAAGAAATGTCGACAGAAATCCTTCACGTAGGATATCCCACTCTCTAGTGCCATGTCGGAGCTCTGTTTTCGTATACCAGTTCTGGGGAATGACATCTAGAATATGATAAAATAAGTGCACCCATTCTGGTTGATGCTCCACACCATAAGCTTTGGTCCATTTGGTCAGGTGTAGGCGCGGATCATCCCAACCATCATATTTCTCTATTATTCGTAGCTCTGGGTTCCCAAATCATATTTGCATCATGCGCCTGCAGCTGCGCCAATTTTCGAAGGTCCCTTCATGGGTGTCCCACCATCGCGCCAGTGTCGCGTGCAATGTCCATTTTAGCACATCAAACTATTGGTGCTCTGGTACTGCACTTTCGAATTTAACCAGGAATTCATCCACTACTGTTAGCCCATCATACATTGGCAGCTCGCGGTTTTGAGCTTTAACGCAATACAACGATTTTGTCATCATATTACAGTGTAACATGGTTACCCCGTTCACCCTGTCTCATCATCACTCATCCTCTTCATCTGAATCTTTGGTGCATAAGCCGACGTAGCATTGTGAGAGTCTCTAGTCCTCCTTCGGCCTATTTGCAGCAATTTTGTAGATACCATTGAGTGCATCGTCCTTTTCATCGTTGTGCACAGGTTCTGTGTAGCACGGTCTGTCTATTGAATCTAGCAGAACGACTACACGAAGTGACTTCTTCTCAAATATCATCTTCCTCTGTTTAAGATCAATAACCCCATTCATGTCAGTGGCCCAGTCTATATCCCGAGTAACGCAGGGTACGTGCTACTTTCATCCCTGGTTTCAATAACTTCGAAATCCGTCTGGGTACTTGCATCATCAATATCTACTATAATTCCTTCTAGTCTTCCCATGGGCAAGATCTTCTGTTGATTGGCCATCCGCAATTGAATAGGAGACCATTGCAGTGTAGGCTTACCCATGCATTCCCAAGTCTGTTTAGGCAATATGTTTGCATCCGAACCTAGGTCCAGAATAACCTGATCAATATTGTAGTCACCAATCTGCGTTGTTAGCCACATATCTCGACTCGTCCGGGATGTGTGTATTTCTAAATTCGGGACTGTGCAAGGTTCACCCCATCCTGCACATCTATTAATCACTTCCTATAACCCTTTAACTGCCTTGTTGTCACGAAGCAGTTTTATGCATGTCTCTAAGAAGGTAGTTAACATCGAGGGATCCCTAGCTATCTCAGGTTGATCCCTACTAGCTTGAGTAGAGACACCCGTGAAGCCTTCCCTAGCTTCCATATTGTTCTCCCTATTGACTTCTCCTGTGGTTGTGCCGCTCCACACTACCATCTTTACCATGGGTTCATTGTCGCATGGTTCAGATCTCATCATCTGCACGTTTTGCATTGTTGTAGGAGGCGCTGCCTTCTTTTCGCAAATCTGAATGAATGAATGAATAGAATAGTACACTAATAAGAAAGATATAGTCAATCTGGATCTGTGTGAATACTGAGCTTTAAACTAGTGCGCGAAACCTCCAGACCACACCAAGACATCCCTAGGGTGTGGAAACCTGGTTCCAACACTCTCCCCTACTACCTCGGGTGAGACTTTAGTCCGCGCTTTGTGGGCTATTGCCGAAAGGACTGGTAGTTGCAGGATTTGTTTGGCTAAATAATTCTTCTGAACTTGGGTCAAGCCCATATAAGCCAACAAATGGTTCCATTGTCGGGACCTCTGCTACCCAACAATGGCTTCTCCTCTTAACTTTTCTCTTTCTCTTCTGACGACTTCTGATATCTTTCCTCCTTGGTTCCACTATTTCTATTATGTCTGTATTCAATCCTTGGATCCACCATGAGCAATATCATGATCAATGAGCATCAATGGGCAACCTCACATGTCACAAGAATTTTCCATCACAAACACTGATATATTGACTTCAATGACAACCTAGATTAACAATCTCCCCCTTTGGCATTGATGGCAATATTATTCTTCTCTCCCCCTTGACATCAATGGCAAAGGAGTGCACAAGGATTCCCCCTGTTGAACTACTCTCCCTATCAAACTACTTATGTTCTTTATGAATAGTATATTTTATGGGTATGTTACTCCCCATGTCGTGGTGCTCTTCTTTTTACTCAAGATAGAAGGATTGCTGCCTCATCATCAACTACCATATTATCCCCTCTTCATGTCTCAGAACTTCTTCATAATGCTTTCAACAATGCTTAAAGATGCTCCATTTCAATGCTTCCAAATAGGCTCCAAATAGCTATACACCAAATGTTCAAGTCCAAGTTTTTATGCTTATGCAATCCAAATTTTGTTGTCTTCACAGCAAGAATTAAGGAGTCTTTATAGTCTGAATCAGGAGAAGATGCCACTAAAATTGTCATTCTCACTATCTTTCTTCAAATCATGATTCCTTTGTATCTTTGTACTTCTCCTTAAGTTACTGACCTATATTCGACTGCACAACATTCTCCTTTCTATAGTCCTTTTGATGAGCCATCTTTTCCTTGTGTTCTTTTAAAAGTCGATGCAAGTTATCTCCACTAGCAGATTTTGATATCCAATCTGTGATTGTCTTTTAAATTCTTTTACTGGTTGACAACCTTTTGCAATGCTTCAATTATGCTAGATTCTTTCAATTGCTCTTGCTTCAAGCTCCATTCCTAGATGTGTTTTTTTTCTTGAAGGTTGCCCCTATTGCTGTCCTTGATTTACCTGTTCTCACCTTATATCCCTGAGTCGAGACATTCAACTTCTGTAATACCAAAAACATAGTTATTTTCCCTATTTATCTAGCATTGGATGGCCTTCTCTACTGCTCCAATTTCTACTTAGTGATCAAGTGGAAAACATCTTCAACAACAGTCCAAATAATGGTTACAAGATCATATTCTTCAATGTAGTGCTCTTGAGAAATGATCTTTATCAAAGGATGATTGTTAATATAGCTCATCAAGGATTACATAAGGCCCATTTGTTGAAAATAGCAACAAGAAATGCTAAATATAGAAGTGCTAAAAATAGCATTTCGAGATACATTCCAATTTTAGTTAGTCCCTGAACTAAAATTGAGAATTAAAATTTGAATTTGATCTTAGCAGCTGTTTGAAAAATAATTTATTTATTCATCTTGAGTTAATTAGTTGGAGAAAATCAAACATGAAGTCTATGTGAAGACATGCAACCATTTTCCCTTTGATTGAGGAAGTTATCCATTAATTAAGGAGATCAGAATGAGTTGTACTTTGAGTTGTAATTAGTTAGCTCAGTTAACTGAGTTAAGTCTAGTTAGATTAATTCCAACAATTTTTGGAACTGATTGTGAGTTCAGTTAGTTAATACATGCATACATGTAACTAGTGTACTTCAGATAACTGAATATTCTCTCATAAATAATTCATGCATGTTAGTTCAGTCAGAGACCCAGTTGAGATCAGAGGATGGGACAATGTACTATAAATTGCAGGAATATTCCATTGAGGATATATCTTGCATGCAAAAGGAATTCATTCCTTGGAGATTGCACAGTTACTTTTGAGTTTGGTGAGTTGTGTGAGAGGTGAATTCACACAGGTGGCAGCCAGAGGACCCAAGAGAAACTGCGCAAGGAAATAGGAGGCTTGGAGGACTGAGGGAAGGCATATGTTGTGTTTATTCAATCTATGAGTAGCATTGAGGGATTGTACTGAGAGCTGGATAGCTTGTGAGCTAAAGCTTTGTGAATCTGGAGATATTTCCACTTGTATGATAATACAGATAGCAGGGTTTTTAGCTGAGGCTTTCCCCAGAGTATTCTTCTGTGTTCATATGTGATTGTTTCTTATTATCTTTTATATGTGTTCTATTTGATCTTTCTCAAAATCGATTAAGCTTCCGCAAGTTTGTTTGTAGAAGTAGATCGAGTATTTTTATTTAGTATATTGCATTATCAAGTGATCTACAGTTGGAATTTCTACATGGTATCAAAGAAAAGGTGATCAAAGCGGAGAAAAATATACAAATAAGGGAGAAGTTTGAAGTTTGAAGTTCCTGATTATAGAAATCGAATTCTTATCACATCTCAAATTTCACCAATGGCGTTCAATGATTTGAGACTCGAGTATGCCCTAGATGGAAGCTTGAATTATATAGCCTGGAAGGATTGCATGGAAGTGGTATTAGAGGACAACAGTTTGAAGGACTTTATTGACCAAGAAGTCCCCAAGCCAGTAGCTGCTAATGCCCAAGAATTGGTGGAATGGAAGAAATGTGTGGCTAGAGCGAGGAGGATTCTTCTGGAGGGAGTTTGAGACCACATTGTCTCGAGTCTCCATGGGAAGGAGACACCATTTTCAATGTGGAAAATATTGAAGGATCTATATCAGAACAACATAGATCAGAGGAAGCTAGCGCTGAAAGACAAGCTTCGGAAAATCAAGTGCGAAAAGGGCGACACAATCTCTACATATTTGAAAAAGCTCACCACCTGCAAGGATGAGCTTGGAAGTGTAGGAATCATGACAAACGATGATGACATGGTGAGTCTTGCTCTCCTCGGTCTTCCTAAGAGCTGGCATAGCTACCAAGATTCAGTAAATGGAAGAGAGAAACTACGAGATTGGGAATGAATTTGGTCGGATTTGATGCGGGAGGAGATAAGGAGAAGCACCAGAGATGGATCTTCATCAAAGCAAGATGATAAAGAAAATCTAGCCTTAGCGAGTAAGGAGAGGAAAGGGAAGGGGAAGGCTTCCCATTCCAAATCGAGTTCTTCCCATGGTGGGAAGAAGATTAACAAATCGAAAATGCGATGCTTTCATTGTCATGAGATGGGCCATTATGCAACAAACTGTCCATAGAATAAATCCAAGAAGGGATCCTTGAAGGGATCAGATGGTGAGGCACTGGCCTCATAGTTCGAATTGGATTTCACCCTCATCACATGCATGGTTTCTTCGATAGTGGGTTGTGTTTGGTACCTGGATAGTGGAGCTTCATTCCACGTGACCAACGGCAAGAGTTTATTCAGTACCTTGGAGGAGAAGGACCTCTAGATGCGCATCAAGATCTCGATGATGGAAAGTACCGTGTTTCAGGTGAAGGTACGGTTGTGTTTTAGAGGTAGCATGGAGCTCCTCTCACCATGAATGATGTAAAGTATGTGCCTGGTTTGAAGAAGAACCTGGTGTCCGTCGCTATGTTGGAAGACAAAGGCTATGATGTAGTCTTTAGTAAAGGAAAGGCATTCTTGAGGCATATCAACACTGGACAGACCAAGAGGATTGGGATTCGAGTAAAGAATCTCTACAAGATGGAGGTAGATGATTGTGCTGCATTGAGTTTCAAAGCAAAGTTGGTGTAGAGCCAAGATATTGGCGAGCTATGGCATAGAATATTGGGCCACTTGCACCATGGGACCTTGAAGATCATGCAACAAATTTCTACCGGACTTCCCAAGGGAAAACTGGAGCAAGTGGATACATGCAAAGGTTGTACCCTGGGTAAGTATGCAAAATCTTCCTTTCAGGATCAAGACAGTTGAGCTGGAGCAATCCCTTAGTGAGTTCATACAGATGTGTGTGTACCATTCTCGATAGCCTCCACCACTAAACAAAGGTACTATGTTATTTTTATTGATGATTTTTCTCATAGATGTTGGATCTACTTCATGCGGAAGAAAGATCAAACCTTCTCAAGGTTTTGTGAGTTCAAAGCCTTGGTTGAGAAAGAATCTGGAAAGAAAATAAGGGCCTTGCGAAGTGACAATGGTGGAGAGTATGTCTCCCAACAGTTTAAGGACTTCTGTGCAACAAATGGAATTAAACGGGAGTTGATGGAACCCCATAACCCATAGCAGAATGGGGTGGCTGAAAGGAAGAATAGATCAATTGTGGGAGCAGCTTGAGCAATGTTGCATGACCAAAGCCTACCACTTCATTTGTGGGCTAAGGCATGCAATACAACATTATCCTTGCAGAATAGAAGATCAAATCGTATACGGGGAATGGAGACACCAATGGAGGCCTTTTCCGGGAAGAAACCAGATGTGAGTCACTTCATGATCTTTGGATCGTTGACTTATTGCCATCTGACCAAAGATGCCCGGAAGGAGCTAGATCCAACAGCTGAGTTCGAGATACTTGTGGGGTACACTGATACACCCAACAACTATCGGGAGTTCTTACATACCAGTCAGAGGACAGTGGTACGCAGAGATCTAAAGTTCGACGAGCAGAAAGCCATGCAAGTATCACTTGAGAGGGAGCTCAAGTTGCATGCAGAGGAGGAACTTTGAGTTCCTAAGGAGGAGGAGCCTCAAACTAATGCGGAGCAGACCCATGCATAGGATCCAGGAGTGGAGACATCCACTTATGCAGAGTCTTCCAGAGATGGGTGGAAACACTCAAGGGAAGCTGATAGGTTGATGCTGGATGTGAGAGAGAATGTGGGACAA
Source organism: Pinus taeda (assembly GCA_000404065.3). Lineage (NCBI taxonomy): Eukaryota > Viridiplantae > Streptophyta > Pinopsida > Pinales > Pinaceae > Pinus > Pinus taeda. Next base: position 74,579 of record APFE030342786.1, read on the forward strand.
CCATCTTATATTAAGTATAGTTGATCTGGGTAAGGACTATGTGGTGTGTACTGATGCGAGTAAGGAAGGGGTAGGAGGGGTACTGATGCAAGAAGGAAAGGTAATTGTCTATGAGTCTAGGAAATTAAAAGAATATGAGTAGAAATATTTAGCTTACAATTTGGAGTTAGAAGTTGTTATTCATGCCTTAAAAATGTGGCATCACTATTTGATGGGTACAAAGTTTCTATTATTGACGAACCATCACAGCTTGAATAATTATTTTAGTCAGCCTAGTTTAAATGATAGGCAAGCTTGGTGGGTGTATTTTCTTAGTGGTTTTGACTTTGAGATTAAGCATCTAAAAGGGAAATAGAACCGGGTAGCGGACGCTTTAAGTCAGAAAATACAATGTCTCTACGAGATTTTTTGCAGCGAGGGGCGAAGTGCCTTCAATGAAATGGTTAAAAAAGCAGTAGAACAAGATGCAACATATCAACAAATAGGATAGCAAGTTTAGAATTCAAACAACAAAGAAAATTAGCAAGGATATGCTATGGATGCTACTGGCATGTTGTACTATAAAAAAAGGTTGTATGTGCCCAACCAAAATAACATTAAAAGCTTGATTTTAGATGAATTTCATAAAAGTCATTATGTTGGGCACCTAGGGTATCAGAAAATGATTATTGAACTTTGGAAGGAATATTATTGGTTGGGGATGAAGAAAGACGTGGCTGAATACTTAACTCATTGCCTGGAATGCCAACAAGTTAAAGCAGAATACCAGCACCCTGCTAGGTTATTACATCCACTACCAATTCTAGAGTGGAAATGGGAAACCATCTCTATGGACTTCATAACAGGTTTACCCAAGACAAAAAGAAACAATGATTCCATCATGGTGGTGGTGGAAAAACTAAGCAAATCAGCTTATTTTATACCAATGTAATCTACTTACAGAGTTGTGTAGATTTCCCATATCTTTATGCAAAATATTTTTAGGTTGCATGGGTTACCAAAAACAACAATTTCTGACTGTGATGTAAAATTTACATCGGTCTTTTGGAGAACTCTATTTGGAGAATTGGGAACTCAACTAAATTTCAGTACTGCTAATCATCCTCGGAACGATGGAAAAACAGAACGGGTGAACCAGGTTGTGGAGGATATGTTAAGATCATATCTAATGCAACAACCATCCAAGTGGGAAGATTATTTGCACTTGGTCGATTTTTTGTACAACAATGGATACCATACATCCTTGCAAATGAGCCCATTTGAAGTGTTGTACGGATGAAAATGCCGGACACCCTCAAGCTACGGTGGACCAGAAGACAGGTTAAATGTTGGGTCCCAAAATGCTTAAGGAGATGGAAGAAATGGTCAAGAAAGCACAATCCAATTTAAAGGCAGCCCAAGACAGGCAAAAACTTTATTGACCAAAAGAGGAATTTTAAGGAATATCAAGTAGGTGATCATGTGTATGTGAGAATTCGAGCTAAGAGGAGCACATTACAGTGGAGTGGGAGCGCCAAACTGGCACCTCAATTTTGTGGACCTTTTCAGATCTTAACGAGAGTTGGGCCGGTGGCATACCATCTCACTCTTCCAAGTCATATATAGGTCCACAACGTCTTCCATGTATCGGTATTAAAATATATGTTTAGGACCCTAAGCATGTAATTAGCTAGCAGGACATACAGGTAAGAAAGTATCTCCAGTAAACCAATCAGATTGTGCTAAGAAAAAAAACTGACTTAAAATGTTGTGTGTTTTAGGTCGAGCTGGAAGGAGAAATCTTGGTCAAGCCATTTTATATACTTGATCAGAGAGAAGTAACACTGCGAAAATGAGCCATCACCTAGGTTAAAGTGTAATGGCAACACTTTGGGCCAGATGACGCCACCTGGGAGGATGAACAACTCATGAGAGAAGCTTATCTAGGACTATTCATGGCTAGAAAACATCAGGATGATGTTTGATTTCAGGATGGGGAGATGTAATGTCCCCAGGGAAATGTAAATATTTTATTTTACCGCAGTAAGAAAAAACTGAATATTTAGTGTTATTATCTATTTGAATTAAATAATATTTTTAATTATTGAAAAAGAGAAATGATTTAAGTATCAGCAGAACTGGTAACTTTTGGGAAGGGAAGTTGGAAAAGATAGTTGCTGGAAATACAACCCTAACTACCTCCCCTAACTGGAAAAGGCTTCCAAAGAAAAGGAAGTGGGGGAAGGGAAAAACTACGTTGTAGTGACAGACAGGAAAAAGGGAAATGGCTATGTCTGGTGATGACCAGATATCTATGCACTAGGTGCGAGCAACTTGTTGAGGATTGTGTCTTGCAAGTGAGATGGGGGGGAGGTTCTGGTATCGAAAGACGAACCTCAAGGATGGGTGGTAGACTGGTCGTGGGAGAACAGAGGTGATCTCGGCCCTTGAAGAGCTTTATAACTACAACATTGCAGGTAAGTGAAAATACTTAAAGGCATTCTGAAGCCTTAACAAAGAAAATAGAGGAAGTGCATTTTACTGTGTTGATACATTAACCAGTAGTATTAAGAGTTTGAAAAAATAATAGAGTTATTACTATATTTTGTTCATTAGATAACAAGAAACAAACAATAGATTTAATATTCTACTCAGTTTAATAAATATCGAGGAACAATCAATGTTGTCAAATTTAAATTGGTAGACATTCGTATCAATAGCTCTGCTATAGTAGTAATTATTAACTGTTAAAATGGAATAATTCCAGTGTAAGAAATATTTTCTTGACATAAACGAATCTTGAAAATAAATTTTAAAGAAGGAACCTATCTGATATAAATATTAAAAAGAAAGAACATGAATATTTTCCCCTGAAACATTTGTGAAATTGAAAAAAAAATAATCTAGCTATAAACTGAATTTGTATAGAACCATTCAAAAAATAGAACAATCTATTTCCTTTTTAAAATAAAAATAAATCAGAGTCGTCTTGGCAGAGAATCAAAGAAACATTTTCTATTATTTAATTAATGGTAATAGAACTACGAACAGAGAAATTAAACTAAGTTTTTCTTTTAAGAAAATACCAGCATATACAGTGGTGAGGCTCAAGGCCATGAGATTGTTGACTCCAGCCTAAGCCTTGAAGGACCACAAAACATAAAATCAACTAGAGGGGTTCATATAACATTTCTGAACCCTACGTGCAACCCCATAATCCTGGTGATAGGTCCTCTAAACCCCAACTAGGAATGAAACCCTCATAAAGATTTCATCGACGGAAATAACTTGCAACTATGAGGAAAAACAAAGAGCCAAATAATAATGTTTTCAAAGAACATAGATGATTTTTCCGTTCTAAATTAATACATAATAGAATAACCAGATAAACAAAGGAAATAGCCGAAAAACCAGGACTTAGGGTATCATCGCAATAAAACTCTATACCCGTTGAAGCTGTACATAACCCAGAATAAGAAATTTATGAACAAATGCAAAGTGGCAAACATAGATAAATATTTAATTAAACCCAAAAATAAATTCCAGTTTATATGCCAATCGAAACCGAGACTAGAATATGAGAAGTAATCTTACAAAGTTTGCAGTTTCATAAAATGGCCATAACAGCTTAATAGTTCACCTAGAGGGGTAAAACCCTCCTCAAATAATTAAGTTCAACATAAAATTATGATCATGATCATGATCATGGCCTCTGGACCCTAACCAGAGGAATAGAGGACTCTCCATGGGAGCCTAAATAAGTAACCCTTAACCCTTGCAGGCATACTCCAATAAACAGCTAACTTACACAGAAGGAAAGGATAAACCTTTTTTGCGACGGAAGTATGAAACCCTAGTTCAGCATCTAAACAATTATACCCATGCCGAATGAAAACCAGGTGGAAGACCTTCATACCCTGTGGAAACCCTCGGTTGGCACCCCTGTTTAGGATAGCCATGGACCCCATCTAGCAGTAGCTACAATCTTGGGTCCTGTGAGTTTTCCTACAAATCAAAACACCGCAAATAATGTTAAAAACTAGAGAATGCAGTGGCCTATAATAGCTCAACCCCTTGTTAGAAAATTTGTATAACAACGCTGCAAACACAATACCATTGCTAAACTCACCCAGGATGCATTCTCCTGAAGTAAGACTAAGATCCGGTGTTCTGAGAGTTCACCATCTGCAACTAAACTCAGGAACGGTAGCTGATCAAGTATGTAAGCGGAAGCGGGCGTTGGAGCAAGTTCCATGAACCGGAAAAATGAGACATTGCTTCAACACTAAGGGAGGTGTAGGATGCCAATAACAACTCTGGTCGTAGGACCACCCATCAGAATTTACCACTGTCAATACAATGAGGATCCCAAGGAGGTTGCTACAACAGATCAAATCTGTCATGCCACATACAGGGAATGGAGCCGACATTCAATATATAACCCGAATTAACCACAATACCAAAACAACATTCATAAGGTTATAAGTCTTAAGAGATTAGAGAGTTAAAGCACCATGGGACCAGCCTCAACAACTGTGGCGGGAAACACAACGCATGGGAAATAAATGCAACAACACCATTGACACATAACCCAAAACAGCAGGATCAAGATTATCAATAGCAATATCATAATGCTATTACTCACCTGTACCTAGCTATTAAATGGTTATGAATTAAATATATACAATGGTAATATTTGTAATCGTATCCATATACATATAAAAAAAATTGTAATGTTATTAATAGGAGACATGACAAGTGGTATCAGAACTAAGGATTCAAAAACTATGGGTTCTAGCAAATTTGTGAATGGAGAATAAATAGATATTGTGTTTTTATTTTTATTTAAAAAAAAAAAAAACAGTTAATGCGTTAACTTTTTTTTGTTTCTCTCCTTGTGCTAAGTCCATGGAATAGACGACAAACATTATGAGGAGAATGGATAGTGTTCCACATAGGTTTGTCGCGGGTCAGGGACCTGCCACAGGCCTTGAAACTAATCCTGAGATCTGGGTACAACTAGGAGAGGAGGCCCATAATAGAAACCTTGTGATATTAGAGACAGTTCAGGAATTAAAGAATGAGATGGCCCGCTTGCGGGAGGATAATGCGAGATTAACCATGAAACAGGAAAAGATCATGAAGAGCCTATCTGACAAGTAGAATTAGTGCCCACCGAATCCCAAACCTGAGCAGCAACGAGTGATGGAGGAACAAGGCTACCACAAAGAACAGGAAGAGTCAGAAGGAAGGGAAGAGAATCGAGAAGAAAAGTCAGATAATACTTCCGAGCACTAGACATCAAAGAGGCAGCAGATAGAATTACAAGGGAAGTTCCGGAAAATAAAATCGCCACACTTTGATGGAGAGTTGGAGGAGGCAGTCGAGGCTTGGTTGATTAATATGAACAAATATTTTCAACCATACAAATATGATCACAACCTCAAGGCGCGGTTGGCCATTTTCCAATTGCAGGGGAAGACTACCCTGTGGTGGGAAGAGCTCAAGATTGTACGAGGGGTAAGTGAACAAAATATAACTTGGGAAAAAATTCAAAAATATTTCAATGAAAGATATTTGACTGTGTGATTTTACAACGAGAAAGCAATGGAATTCAATGACCTGTGACTTGGACAACATACAACGGATGAGTTTATCACCCGATTTACCTCGTTACTCTGTTATGTGCCCTACATACGAGAGGAGAAGGCTAAGGTACAACAGTTCATTAGTAGTTTTCCCTTGGCAATGAGGGAAAGAATTGAGTTTGATAACCCAAAAATGATCGATGAGGTGATACGAAAGGCCAGGATATGTTATCAGCAAAGTAAGTAGAAGGGAGAAATTCTAGGAAAAAGGTGGGTTGATAAGAGAAGTAATAAGATGGCTAGGAATACTAAAGGAAATAATGGTAGTGTTAACAAAGGATTTTCCAAAGGGAAAAACAACAGAAATATACAAAAGAACCCGCTCAGATTAAAGCCACCCATTGAATCCAGAATCAGTGAACAATCTGGAAAAAATGACAATGAAGGGATAGCAAGGCCTCCAGTACAATGTTAGGGCTGTGGAGGGCCTCATTAAATTAAAAACCATCCTAATTAAAAGGGTACTGAACAGGTTTCACAGATCCATGAAGCATCTACAGTTGGCGACATGGGATGTAGTTTACCAAGAACTAATGCTGCTCTAGAAGATCGTCAGGCAGAATACCAGCCAACCATGGTGGAATTTGAAGGTAAGATATTTGATTATACTGTAGCTGTTTTAATTGATCCTGGAGCTACGTTAAGCTATGTTAGTCCTCAAGTTTTGGAACAATGTAAGTTACAAATTGTTAAATTTAAAGACCCTTGGCTAGTATGGCTGGCAATAGGGGCAAAGAGACATGTTCTAGCTAAGGTCGATAACTGCCCTTTGAAGATAGCAGGACAGCCGGTGATGGTAGATTTAAATGTGCTTCCCCTTGGATCATATGATGTGTTAATAGGCATGGACTAGTTGGAAAAACATTGGTCCATTATAAACTGTAAAAAAAAGGCTATCTACTATAGGGATGAGCTCGGAGAAAAGCAGGAAATGCAAGGTATTAAGAGGGCAATGTAGATTCAGCCAATAACCGCTTCTCAGTTGGCAAAGTGTATCGGAAAAGGGTGTCAGATTTATGTCATCCAAGTGGGTTATGGCCACTCAAAAGACAAAACTACCACATTGGAAAGTATCCCAATGATATGAGACTTTGCAGATGTGTTCCCGGAGGAGATACCAGAACTGCCACCCAAGAGGAACATAGACTTCACTATTGAATTGGTGCTAGGGGCAGCCCCGGTATCCCGAGCTCCTTGTAGAATGAGCACACCAAAATTGATAGAATTAAAAATGCAGTTGCAGGAGCTGTTGGACAAAAATTACATTTGCCCCAGTGTGTCACCCTGGGGAGCCCCGACGTTGTTCATTAAAAAGAAGGATGGGACCCTTCGTATGTGTATGGACTATCGTCAGTTGACTAAATTGACAATTAAGAATAAATACCCTTTACACCGTATTGATGAACATTTTGATCAGGTAAAAGGGGCAACGGTATTCTCAAAAATTGATTTATGATCAGGATACCACCAAATCAGAATTAAAGAAGAAGACATAGCCAAAACTGCTTTTAAAACACGATATGGACACTATGAGTTTGTGGTGTTACCCTTTGAGTTAACCAATGCCCTCGGAACCTTTATGTTCTTAATGAACAACATATTTCATCAATATTTAGACAAGTTTGTGTTAATTTTTATTGATGATATATTGATATATTCCCGAAATATGGAGGAACACAAAGAGCATCTCAGATTGGTGTTGCAAACTCTCCGAGAGCATCAATTATATGCCAAATATAGCAAGTGTGACTTCTTAAGGAACAAATACAATACTTGGGACACATAACCACTAAGGATGGAATCGTTGTGGGCCCTGAAAAGATAAGGACCATAATGGAATGGCCCATGCCAAGGGATGTGGCAAACATAAGATACTTCATGGGATTAGCAGGTTACTACAGGCGGTTTGTGGAAGGATTTTTTAGAGTGGCTTACCCTATCACTTCCTTACAAAAAAAGGAAAAACTTTTAAATGGACTGCAGAATGCCAAAGAAGTTTTGAGCAACTCAAACATCTGCTCACCACAGCACCTATATTAAGTATAGTTGATCCGGGTAAGGACTATGTGGTGTGTACTGATGCGAGTAAGGAAGGGGTAGGAGGGGTATTAATGCAAGAAGGAAAGGTAATTGCCTATGATTCTAGGAAATTAAAAGAACATGAGCAGAAATATTCATTTTACGATTTGGAGTTAGCAGTTGTTATTCACGCCTTAAAAATGTGGCATCACTATTTGATGGGTAAAAAGTTTCTATTATTGACGGACCATCACAACTTGACTAATTATTTTAGTCAACCCACTTTAAATGTTAGGCAAGCATGGCGGGTGGATTTTCTAAGTGGTTTTGACTTTGAGATTAAGCATCTGAAAGGGAAAGAGAATCGATTAGCGAACGCTTTAAGTCGGAAAATACAATGTCTCTACGAGATTTCTTGTAGCGAGGGGCAAAGTACATTCAATGAAATGATTAAAAAAGTAGCAGAACAAGATTCAACATATCAGAAAATAGGATAGCAAGTTCAGAATTCAAATAGCAAAGAAAATCAACAAGGATATGCTATGGATGCTACTGGCATGTTGTACTATAAAAAAAGGTTGTATGTGCCTAACCAAAATAACATTAAAAGCTTGATTTTAGATGAATTTCATAAAAGTCATTATGCTAGGCACTCGAGGTATCAGAAAATGATTACTACACTCTGGAAGGAATATTATTGGTCGGGGATGAAGAAAGACATGGTTGAACACTTAACCCGTTGCCTAGAATGCCAACAAGTTAAAGCAGAACACCAACACCTTGCTGGGTTATTACATCCACTACCAATTTCGGAGTGGAAATGGGAAACCATCTCTATGGACTTCATAACAAGTTTACCCAAGACAAAAAGAAACAATGATTACATCATGGTGGTGGTGGACAAACTAAGCAAATCACCTCATTTAATACCAGTGCAATCTACTTACAGATCTGTGAAGATTGTCCATATCTTTATGCAAAATACTTTTAGGCTACACAAGTTACCAAAAACAATAATTTCTTACCGTGATGTAAAATCTACATCGGTCTTTTGGAGAACTCTATTTGGAGAATTGGGAACTCAACTGAATTTCAGTACTGCTTATCATCCTCAGACCGATGGACAAATAGAACGGGTGAACCGGGTTGTGGAGGATATGTTAAGATGATATGTAATGCAACAACCATCCAAGTGGGAAGATTATTTGCACTTGGTCGAATTTGCATACAATAATGGCTACCATACATCCTTACAAATGAGCCTATTTGAAGTGTTGTATAGATGAAAATGTCACACACCCTCAAGCTGGGGTGGACCAGAAGACAGGCTAATGTTGGGTCCTGAAATGCTTAAGGAGATGGAAGAAATGGTCAAGAAGGCATGGTCCAATTTAAAGGCAACCCAAAACAGGAAAAAAAACTTTGTTGAATGAAAGAGGAATTTTAAGGAATATCAAGTAGGTGATCATGTGTATGTGAGAATTCGAGCTAAGAGGAGCACGTTATAGTGGAGTGGGAGCACCAATCTGGCACCCCAGTTTTTTGGACCTTTTCAAATCTTAGCGAGAGTTAGGTCGGTGGCATAACAGCTCGCTCTGCCAAGTCGTATACGGGTCCACAACATATTCCATGTATCCGTATTAAAAAAAATATGTTTATGACCCTAAGCATGTAATCAACTAGCAGGACATACAGGTAAGAAAGTATCTCCAGTAAACCAATCAAATTGTGCTAAGAAAAAAACTGACTTAAAATGTTGTGTGTTTCAGGTCAAGTCGGAAGGATAAATCTTAGTCGAGTTGCTGAATATACTCGATCGGAGAGAAGTAACGTTGCGGAAATGAGTCATCACCCAAGTTAAAGTGCAATGGCAACACTTTGGGCCAAATGAGGCCACCTGGGAGGATGAACGACTCATGAGAGAAGCTTATCCAAGACTATTCATGGCTAGAAAACATCGGGATGATGTTTGATTTCAAGAGGGGGAGATGTAATGTCCCAAGAGAAATGTAAATATTTTATTTTGCCACAGTAAGAACAAACTGAATATTTATTGTTATTATCTATTTGAATTAAATAATATTTTTAATTATTGAAAAAGAGAAATGATTTAAGTATTAGCAGAACTGGTAACTTCTAGGAAGGGAAGTTGGAATAGACAGTTGCTGGAAATACAACCCTAACTACCTCCCCTAACTTGAAAAGGCTTCCAAAGAAAGGAAGTGGGGGGAGGAAAAAATTGCGCTGTAATGACAGGCAAGAAAAAGGGAAATGGCTATGTCTGGTGATGACCAGATAGTAATGTACTAGGTGCGAGCAACTTGCTGAGGACTGTGTCTTGTAAGTGAGCTAGGGGTGGGGTTCTGGTCCTGAAAGACGAACCTCAAGGATGGGTGGTAGACTGGCCATGGGAGAACAGAGGTGATCCCGACCCTTGAAGAGTTTTATAACTACAACATTCCAAGTAAGTGAAAATACTTAAAGGCATTCTGAAGGCTTAACAAAGAAAATAGAGGTAGTGCATTTTACTATGTTGATACATTAACCAGTAGTATTAAGAGTTTGAACAAATAACATATTTATTACTATATTATGTTCATTAGATAACAAGAAACAAACAATAGGGTTAATATTCTACTATGTTTAATAAATATCGAGGAACAATCAATGTTGTTAAATTTAAACCAGTAGACATTCGTATCAATAGCTCTGCTATAGTAGTAGTTATTAATTGTTAAAACGAAATAATTCTAATGTAAGAAAGAGTTTCCTGAAGTAAACGAATCTTGAAAAGAAATTTTAAAGAAGGAACCTATCTGATATAAATATTAAAAAGAAAGAACAGGAATATTTTTCCTTGAAACATTTGTGAAATTGAAAAAAAATAAAAATAAATAAAATAAAAAAATCTAGCTATAAACTGAAATTGTACAAAACCATTCAGAAAATAGAACGGTCTATTTCCTTTAAAAATAAAAAATAAAAATAGAGTCGTCTTGGCAGAGAATCAGAGAAACATTTTCTATTATTCAAGTAATGGTAATAGAACTGCGAACAGAGAAATTAAATTAAGTTTTTCTTTTAAGAAAATACCAGCATATACAAAGGTGAGGCTCAAGGTCGTGAGATTGTTGACTCTGGCCTAAGCCTTGAAGGACCGCAAAACACAGAATCAATTAGAGGGGTTCATATAACATTTCTGAACCCTACGTGCAACCCCATAATCATGGCAATAGGTCCTCTAAACCCCAACCAGGAATAAAACCCTCATAAATATTTCATCGATGGAAATAACTTGCAACTATGAGGAACAACAGAGAGCCAAATAATAATATTTGCAAAGAACATAGGCGATTTTTCCATTCTAAATTAATATAGAATTGAGTAACTAGATAAACAAAGGAAATAAACAAAAAACCAGGACTTAGGGTATCATCGGAATAAAACTATATACCTGTTGAAGCTATACATAACCCAGGAATATATATATATTATATATATATATATATATATATATATATATATATATATACACATATACACATATACACATATATACATATATATACACATATATACATATATATATATATATATATATATATATATATATTAAATTAAATAAATAAATAATAATAAATAAAATAAATAAAAATAAAAATAAATAAAATAAAATAAATAAATAAATAAATGATGAACAAATGCAAAGCGGCAAACATAGATAAATATTTAATTAAACCCAAAAAGAAATCCCAGTTTACATGTCAATCGAAACCGAGGCTAGAATATGAGAAGTAATCTTACAAAGTTTGTAGTCTCAGAAAATGGCCATAGTGGCTTAACAGTTCACCTAGAGGGGTAAAACCCTCCTCAAATAATTAAGTTTAACATAAAATTATGATCATGATCATGGCCTCTGGACCCTAACCAGAGGAATAGAGGACTCTCCACAGGAGAATAAACAAGAAACCCTTAGCACTTGCGAGCTTACTCCAATAAACAACTAGCTTACACATAAGGAAAGGATAAACCCTTTTCGCGACGAAAGTATGAAATCCTAGTTTAGCATCTAAACAATTATACCCATGCTGAATGAAAACCAAGTGGAAGTGCTTCATGCCCAGTGCAAACCCTCGGTTGGCACCCCTATTTAGGATAGCCACGGACCCCATCTGGCAAGCACTATAGTCTCGGGTCTTGTTAGTTTTCCTACAAATCAAAACACCACAAATAATGTTAAAAACTAGAGAATGCAGTGGCCTGTAATAGCTTCACCCCCTGTTAGAAAATTTATATAACAACGCTGCAAACACAATACCATAGCTAAACTCACCCAGGATGTAGTCTCATGAAGTAAGACTAAGATTTAGCGTTCTGAGAGTTCTCCATCTGCAACTAAACTTAGGAACGGTAGTTGAGCAAGTATGTGAGTGGAAGCGGGAGTCGGGGTAGGTGACATGAACCGGAAAAAAGAGACATTGTTTCAGCACTAAGTAAGGTGTAGGATGCCAAGAACAACTCCGGCCATTGGATCGCCCATCAGAATTTAGCACCGTCAATATAATGAAGATCCCAAGGAGGTTGTTGCAACATGTCAGATCTGTTGTGCCACATACAGGGAATGGAGCCGACATTCAATATATAACCCGAATTAACCACAATACAAAAACAACATTCATAAGGTTATAAGTCTTAAGAGATCATAAAGTTAAAGTGCCATGGGGCCGGCCTCAACAAATGTGGCGGGAAGCCCAGCGCATGGGAAATAAATGCAACAACACCATTGACACATTACCCAAAACAACAGGATTGAGATTATCAATAGCGGTATCATAACACTATTACTCACCTGTACCTAGCTATTAAATGATTATGAATTAAATATATATAGTGGTAAGCTTTGTAATCGTATCCATATACATATAATAAAAAAAAATGTAATGTTATTAACAGGAGACATGACATCATCTGTGCACAATCCAAGTGCCCTATGGGTTTTTCAGGGTGCCAAATCCATACGTACAATAAAAAAAACAGTTTAAATAACACAAATCAAGATTTCACCTCAAATTTGTCTGCCAAATTCCTGCACTGGAAAGTCCAAAAAGTCGCGCTAAAAACAAATCAACAAGCACCAAGCCAATCTTTTTGTGTTAACTTGAGTTAAGGTAGAAGAACATTTAGCTTTGGTTAGTGAATTACTATGGGTGGGTGTCCACTCTTACTAGTACTATACATATATACTAGTACTATACACATAGTAAAATTTAACAAAATAATATTATTAAAATTGGATGCTTTTCTTTTCAAGGGTGGGAAAACCTATCATAACTCAGTTTCCTAACCAGCACTAAAGATAGTCATCTTTGGGTGTCCACTCATACTAGTACTATACATATATACTAGTACTATACACAGTAAAATTTAACAAAATATTTTATTAAAATTGGATTTCTTTTTTTCAAGAGTGGGAAAACCTATCATAACACTCCTAACCCCGAATGCAAACTCACTTATCAACCTTATTAAAAAAAGGTCATGCCACCATTATTCATTATCTTTTTGTTTTTTTAATAAATAATAGATTTATCCCTTTCTTACAAAAACTTGCATATACTCACTTTATATATATATATATATATATATATATATATATATATAAATATATAATATTATATAAGCATTTGATCTATTATAACTACATATAATATAGTTAAGTTCATTAACTTAAATAAATATAATATTAGATGAATTATATTTTAACAATAAATACATTAATTAGTATTAGCTATATAAATTTCTTTCTTAGATAGTATAACACACAAAATTTGACCTTGAATTATGCTTTACATATTACTCTTAACATTGTTATACAAATTAGTTATATAATTTAATATAAATAATATTACTTTAGTGTTATTAATTAAATTTTATAATAATATATGCAATATTAATAGTAGGTACTAGATTGCTAATTGGAAAGAAACAAATAAAATATAAAATAAATGGAAATTCAAAAGAAATAAAACTAAAAGAAATAAATGAAAAAAAAAAAATTAGAGGAAAAGGCTTTTTCATTTGTGTCTTGCTGTTGTGTGTATGTATATCTACTACTTATTTTTTTATGCACACAATATTAATAGCTAATATGTATTTGATGGTGTGAATGGTTCTAATCTCCAACCTCTAGGGAGAGACTAAATTGCCATATAATATTTTGTTTTTTTGTAAGGTTGAGCCTTCTATATTTTGATTATGCACTAAATTTCCATATAATACTTTGTTTTTTTGTAAAGTTGGGCCTTCTATATTATGATTACGCACATATAAAATATTCTTAACAACTGGTCTACCACTTCCAAAACCAAACTAGTAGCATAAGTTAAAAACAACATTCTCTTAAATGTATTCTGGATAACTATATTTTCTTTCAAACTAAAATTTTAACTAGAAAATAACACAATATATAAATTGATGACCATGAGCATACCTACTCGATGAATATGTTTTTCATAAGAGATTAGGCGAAGATTCCACCAAGATAGGTGATTGTTGTCCACTATCATTATCTAATGAGGAGATATCATAATTTTCCAATGTCTTTGCTAACCTTAACACTTTCCTACTGACTTTATCAACTTTGTCCATGATTTGGACCTGTAGATTAGTCGTCATTGTTGGGTGTTAGCTTAGTAAGCATCATCCACGTGAGAGTTTAAATCTTCTAGTAAAGGTTGATCATATACATATAGGATAAGGAGGGCACCCAACTAGAGTTGTGTACATTAGGAATCCATTGTCTAGTTTCTTTTTCAACTTGTCTGTTGAAGATAAACCTTCTATTTTACTAGACACGATCTTCCAATTTACATATTTCTTTCTTAACTACTTCAAAAATGATGTTTCTATACCTATCCATGGTGTCACGGGGAATTATTTGGGCTTGAAATTGATTAGTAAAGGGAGGAAGGGAGCTAGAAGTAGGGGATGGACACAGGCATCCTCTTCTCCCTTCACATTGCAAAGCAAAAAACAATGCCTTACATTGGGTTAGAAACTTTACCAATTCATTTTTGGATCACATCGCTATTACATTGATAAAGTTCTCTAGTACACTGGGTTAATTTAAAGGCTTAGATATGCAAGCTTCTAGATTCATAATTTGTGATCAAATGAAGCTTTTCTCTTAGTCTTTACATGAACAAGACTTTTATGTTTATGTTTTGGAAAGATTTCCTAATCAATTTTGTATTTTAGTTTTGATAATTGAGCATTACTTGGATCGACATTAGAAAGGAAACATAAAGGATCTTTATAGCATAAGGATTCTTTCAAGTAATTATTTCTCATAGGAGATGGGTACAAAGTCTTCCAGTGGTTTAGTTGCGCTCAAGAATATTCAAATAGATAACAAACATTAGAGTGGAGAATTGTCAGATAATTCAGAGTGCCTTAATGGAGGAGAATGAGGACATGTCCTTTATTGTGGTACTTTGGATTAGATTAAGCATTGTTTCTCTTAACGTTGGAGACACCCAATTAAAAAAAAGTATATAACTTGAGCATGCCACCATCACTTATGGACTTGAAAATTGTATTATTAGGAACGCTTGAACATAAATTGGAAATATAAATTGAATTATGAGTGTAGCACGCTTACACTACAAAATGAAAATTTAGTGGGAATGAGAAGCATCTTGAGTGCATATTAGATTTGGACTAAGGATTGGCCTATTAGAGTTGATGTCAAAATTAGTTGGTTGGTTGCCAAGAAAATTAAATGGCTAAGGCAATCATGTTCACGGTAGGTTAGATTCGATGTAAAAATGAGTATCAATGTGTTAGAGTTGATGATAAATGTTGAGCGAATTTTTTCATTATAAATAATTGAAAGGAGAAAATATTAAAGGAAAATTAATTCCGTAATGCTAACATTTTTACTGGAGATTAGAGTTGACTTAGAAGGAGGATTAAGGTTTACAGAGAGAAAAATTGTTTTGTAGAAGGGATTGCAAAATTTATATGGAAAGGTAAAAATTAAGTTA
>APFE030342786.1:99922-115487 GCA_000404065.3 Pinus taeda
GAGTTCAAGTTGCTACCAAAAGAGAGATATTGATATACGTTGTTTACATATGAGCATATTTCTTAGTTCCTAAGTTTTCACCATACGTGAGAGGAGAGATGATGATCCTTTGAATGAACCTTCAGGTCGACCTACACCCCGAATTGTCCGCTCGGTTGAACGCCCCTTCATTCATGCTAACCGCAAGTTGACTCGAACCGCATTTGGGTGTGGGCGCCCTGCACCAGTGTGCACCCCACTCGTCTCCGTTCCTACCTGCTGCTACACCATTTTTCTCGCTCACACTACACCCTTCATGCATAATTAATGTTGTACATTTGTACGCCTTGAATGCTACACGTTTGTGCTTGCCTATGAGTCGGGCGGGTGCTCGCTGCTACAACGCACCTAGTCCTAGGCCCACTACGCCCATCACCATCATGAAACACAGGCACATGTGCGCCTGTCACTCACCCTCAAGTGTTATGGGTGCTCGGTTGGGTGCTCGTCTTACCTAGGGGAGGTGATGTCGACTCGAGGTCTTGAAATCATCACCCACCATGAGTCTTTGTCATCCTAGACAATCCTATCAATCGTGCTAACTCATCGTCAAACTGTGCAATATCTTTCTTCCATCTCCACAATGAATCCTTCATCTCCCAACCACTCTCCTCTGGTGTGTGCTTTTATCTTATGAAGAATTCCCATATCATGGCAATCCTGACTCCCATAGTACTAAGATCCAAGATCTTGTCCAAAACTAATTTTAGTCTATCCATAACCATGGATGGTCCTCTAGGTGGTGTTGCTCTATGAGGATGATCTGCATCAAGCATGCACTTATTGAGTTGGCTCACATGGAACACAGGATGTTTGGACCACATATGGTTTGATAGTTCAAACTCATAACCATCCTTTCCAAGCCTTCTCTGCACCCGGAACAATCCTTCATACTTCCTCATCAAATATCTTGCAATCCCTTTTGGTGGCTAAAATTGATCTTTGGTAATCCTCAAAGAACCATGTCTCCAATATCGAAGTGTACATCCCTACTATCCTCTTATGCCCATTTATTCATTATTCTAGTTGCATCTATCAAGTGCACCTATGCTAACTCCATGGACTCTTCCCATGTTGCCAAGAAATTCTTTGCATGCAAAATTCTCACATATCCTCTTGTTGGCATAGTGTGTGGAGCAAATGGCATTTGTCTGTTGACCAACTCAAATGGGTTATACCCTATTGTTGAACTCTTCTGCATGTTGTGGATAAACTGTGCTACATCCAACAACTCAGGCCAATTCTTCTGATCAACCCTCACATAATGTCTCAAGTATTCTTCAAGTAATGAGTTGATATGTTCAGTGTTTCCATATGTCTGTGGATACTAACTCGAACTATGCAACAATTATGTCCTAACTAGCTTGAGTAGTGTAGTCCAAAATCATCCTATAAATCACGAAACTCAATCAAACACAACACTCAATGGTACTCCCAAATAACTCGAAACATTTTTAAAAATAGCTCCATTGTCTTCTCATCTCAAAATTTTATCTTCATCGGAATGAAGATGACATACTTGGAAAAATGATCGACAATGACCATGATCCCATTATACCCTTGCACCTATGGTAACTTAGTAATGATGTCCATCGAAACACTCATCCAAGGTCTCTCTGGAATAGGAAAAGGCTACAACAAAGCTCCCTGTATCTTGGTGTCTGATTTATCCTGCTGACAAATGATGGACGTATGCACATACTCCTCCACATCCTTCCTTATCTTCTCCCCAAAGTACCCTCTCTCCAATAATGCCAAAGTGCGACGATGCCCTTGGGTGGCCAGACTAAGGAGAACCATGGTACTCCTTTAAGAGGTTCCTCCTAAGTCCAGATGACTTCGTAACATAGAGACGATCACCATAGAACAAGAGTTCATCTCGCGGAAATAACTTCCTCGCCTTCCCATTCTTCACTTGTTTCACAATGCTCTTCTCTTGAGTATTTGTCTCCACAATTGCACGAAGTCCACTTTGCATCTTGTCACTCATATGAACTTGACTCCTACTTTATTTAACATGACTCTCTTCTTCTTTAACTGTAGATAAATGTGCCCTCCTGCTGAGGGCATCTGTGACAAATTGAATCTACCCGACCTTTTCTCAATAATCATGTACAAATTTTCCAAGAAGTCTTGCCAACAAGCCCTCTTAGCTGAAAAATTCGGTTAGGATGCAAAGTAACTCATTGCAACATTGTTAGTCTTAAGAATAAATGGATTTCCAATCAAATAGTGTCGCCATATCTGCAACCAATGGATGACCATAGTCATCTCCTTCTCATGGACCGAATACCGTGGCTCTTTATCATGTAACTTCTAACTCTCATATGCCGTTGGATGTCCATCCTGCATGAGCACTCCCCCAATCGCAAAATAAAAAGAATCTGTGTGCACCTCACATTAGAGGAATTTTGAGGTCTCATTGGATGTAGAATTTGATTCCTCATCTAGGTAGTACCCATGTTGCATACTTTCAATGGACCCTGCTACATGAAAAATGAGAAATACATGAAAAGCGTGATTGCAATCACGTTTTTTCATGTATTTCTCATTTTTCATGTAGTAGGGTCAATCAAAAGTATGAAACATGGGTAATCTTTGGTTGATGAATTAAATTTTGCATCCAACAAGTATTCCCGCTTGAAATTTAAGTAAAACATAAGGGAGATAAGTTCAAAATACGATTTGAAAAAGTAGTTTTATTATTTTATTATTTTTTAATCAGTTTCTTTTTACTTTAAAAATGGTGAATCATCCTCCATGGTTGACATCATCATCTTGAATCTTATTGGTTCTTATAAAGTTTATTTTGGTTGTACGGTTTTCTTAGGAGACCCATTTTAAATCTCAAAATTCGTCTAATGAATGGTCCCTCAAAGTCAAGCAACTTCAGTATCGGTGTTGTAACCATCCTCTTCTTCAAATATTCAAATGCTTCACGAAATCTCCTCAGCCAACTCCATCACTTGTCCTTCTTCAATAAGTTTGTCAACGGTGCAACCACTTTGTAATAGACCTCTACAAACTTTTGATGGTAGTTCGTCATCCCCAAGAAGACTCTCTTCTCATGGACATTCTTCATTTCATCCCAATCCTCTATCGCACAAACCATACTTGGCTCCATCCTTGTCCCACCAAGTGTCCAAGTGTCCAAGGAATGAAATCTCGGTTGGAGCGAACATGTACTTTGACTTATTTAAGAATAATTGTTTCTTCCTCAGTGCCTCAAATACCAATGCCAAGTGCCTCTTATGATCCTCCATGTTGTCGCTGAAATCTATGATATCGTCCAGCTATACCACTACAAATGGATCCAATTATGGGTACATGACATAGCTCATTAAAGTGCAAAATGTGGTAGGGGAATTGCACAATCCAAATGGCATGACAAGGAACTCAAGATTCCCATACCTTGTCACTATCATTGTTTTCTTCTCATTGCCCTCTACTATCCGCCCTTGATAACATCCATGCCTCAAATCGAGCTTCAAAAACACTTGTACCTTCACAAGATTGTTGAAATAATTTTCCTTAAGTGGTAGTGGATACCTGTTCTTTATTGTTTGCTTGTTTAATACACAATAATCACAACACATCCGCAACTCACTTGTGCCTTTCTTCCTCTATGGAGACCTTCAAGATCATATGAAGCCTGCATCCATCAACTCCTTCAATTGGAACTTCAATTCCTCAAACTCTGACCTTGACAATCGATAAAGATCTTTTGCTGGTGGTTGATTCCTTGAATCTAGCTCAATGTGATGGTCCACTACACGTCTTGGTGGTAGTAATTTCGACAACTCATTGGGCATCAAATCTACATACTTGTCCAATACATCAAAAATCTCACCTAGATTATGCATCCCCACTCCATCATTATCTTGAATCTCTTTAATGACGATCGCATATGTCTCAACATCTAACCCCTACACTACCCTACTCATACTTAGTGCAAAAATATTCACCTTACTTTGTTGTTGGTGAGTAGGAAAAGTCCAAGTTCACGTGTCTCCAACCAACATAATCTCATTGCAAAATGACACAACAATGGCTCTATTTCCCTTCAAAAATTTCTACCCTAATATCATGTCAAAGGCACTCATCTCCATCATTGTGAAGTCCAAACAACCCTGCCAATATGCAATTTGAACTCGCACATCACTTGCCAATATTGACACTCTAACCTTTGAGTTCACTTCCTTGACCTCCACCTATTTGGGGGTGAGATGCAGCCCAACTTCCTTTGATAGTCCTTCCTTCATAAAATTATGTGTGGCCCCTATGTCCACTAATGCTTGGACATTGCTACCATGAATCTCCAAGTCGAGAAACCCCAAACTATGCAACCAATACTTCTTTTCTCCAAGAACACCAATCTTCATACATACCTAGTCTCTTACACATTCCATCGCACTAGCTATGATACCATATGTCATGCCCCGGAGTTGGTTACACCTCCATAGGCGACATTCAACACTGAGAAGGTTCATCGCAAAATTCCAATAATGACTTCTTATAGACTGCGTCTTATACAAATTAAGTGATGTTTATCTTCTTATTTATTAAATATATTATGTGCGGAATACATAATAATATGAGTGAAAAATTCAATGCCGCAAGACCTAAATAGTGCAACAACATTTAACCATAAAATTCCATTATGTTGACAATATTTTACAAGTGTGGGAGGCTGACCTGCATGGTCACAACACTCCACACAGTTACAAGTGTTAGAACCAAAAATACATTGTCAAAATTCCATGTTCAACCTTGCCTGCCTTGGGCGGGCACATGGGCCACATGCCCTATGTTCCTGCCCACAACGTTCAAATGTGCCCAGACTGCCTTAACTCGTTCACCACTTAACTGCACCTTCCATTTTGCATTACGCCTTCCCCTTCACACTACGAACTCAGGCCTATAGTTTTTGTGTTGTTTCTATGTTCTATGATGTCTGAAATTTTTCCTTGGAGCAATATGCTTGCGTCTATTAATATGCATTCACTCCTCCAAATGAACCGTTGTATCCCTTGAACAAACCTTCGGTCTAATATACCAATCGATCTATCCACTTGGTTAGACACCCCTTTGTTCATGCTACCCGAGAGCCAACTTGACCCGCATTAAGGTGTGTGCACCTTGCTCGTCCACACTCCTACCCGCCGCAACGTTCTGTCGCTCACCCATGCTACGTGCATCATGCTCGTTGCTAGCTATGCGTTCGCATGCCTTACTCACTAGTCTGTACACATTGGCTACTACATGCTCATGCTTTCCCACAAGTTGGGCAAGCACCTGTTGTTATGATGTGCCCATGCTTGTGCCCGCTACACACATCGCCATTGTGTAACACGGGCACGTTCCCATGAATCGCCCTCAAGTGTCATGGGCGCCCCTTTGGGCACTCGCCTCACTTGGTGGTGGTGATGATGACTCAGGGTCTTGACACATGGTATGTATTTATCCATGTATGTTATCTCGGGTTGTGACAGGCGCTTCAATTAAAGAAAATTACAAAACAAACTCTTAACTAAGTAAACATTAGGATTGGGGGAGTGTGACAAGGAATTATTTGGAGGCCAATGATAGAAAGAGAGTCATCCTAGGATTTTGGACAAGAGCTTATGGTAACATTAGAACATGGTGATAATGATATGGAGAGGGAACCAAAAAATTTCAGAATGAATGACTGAGTTTCCAATATTATGATGTTGGTTGAACAAAAGATGCATGATTTAATAGACCATGGTGTGAGGTTTGATGAGTTGAAGATGGATGTGACACACCCAACCCCATAATGTCATATTAAGGATATGGGGTGTAATTAGACCTAACTTTCAAGGTACATTATGAATATGAGGTTATCCAAAAATTGTCCTTCCTTTGTTACCGCAAATCACAATTTTGATACAACCATTGTCTTCTACTTGTTAAGAGATTTCAAAAGATATACATTTCATCTCAATCCAAGCTATAGGCACAAATTTATTCCCATTTGAAGTTTTTCTCCTTTAGGGCCACATCACCATTCTTACATTCCACATGGAAAACATGTGACTCCTTTGGCCACATGATGTTGATAATAGCAACAAGAAATTCTAAAAATAGCATTGCTATAAATAGCATTTCGGGATACATTCCAATTTTAATTAGTTCCTGAACTAAAATTGAGAATTAAATTCGAATTTGATCTTAGCAGTTGTTTGAAAAATAATTAATTAATTCATCTTGATTTAATTAGCTGGAGAAAATCAAACATGAAGTCTATGTGAAGACATGTAACAGTTTCCCCTTTGATTGAGGAAGTTATCACTTAATTAAGGAGATCAAGATGAGTTGTACTTTGAGTTATAATTAGTTAGCTCAGCTAACTGAGTTAAGTCTGGTTAGATTAGTTCCAACAGTTTGTGGAACTGATTGTGAGTTCAGTTAGTTAATGCATGCATGCATGTAACTACTGCACTTCAGATAACTGAATATCTTCTCATAAATAACTCATGCATGTCAGTTCAGTCAGAGACCTGATTGAGATCAGATGATGGGACAGTGTACTATCAGTTGTAGGAATATTCCATTAAGGATATCTCTTGCATGCAGAAGGAATTCATTCCTTGGAGATTGCGTAGTTATTTCCGAGTTTAGTGAGTTGTGTGAGAGGTGAATTCACACAAGCGGTAGCCAATGGACCCAAGAGAAACTATGCAAGGACATAGGAGGCTTGGAGGACTGAGGGAAGGCATATGTTCTGTCTATTCAGTCTACAAGCAACATTGAGTGATTGTACTGAGAGCTGGATAGCTTGTGAACTAAAACTTTGTGTAATCTGGAGATATTTCCACTTGTATGATAATACAAAGATCCGGGTTTTTAGTTGAGGCTTTCCCTAGAGTATTCTTCTCTGTTTATGTGTGATTTATTTCTCATTCTCTGTTATATGCGCTCTATTTGATCTTGCTCAAAATTGATTAAGTTTCTGCAAGTTTGTTTGTAGAAGTAGATCAAGTATTTTTCTTTAGTATATTGCATTATCAGGTGATCTATAGTGGGAAATTCTATGTGGTATCGGAGCAAAAGTGATCAAAGCAAAGAACATTATACAAAGAAGGGAGAAGGGAGAATTTTGAAGTTCCTGATTATAGAAATTGAATTCTTATCACATCTAAAATTTCACCAATGGCGTTCAACTGTTTGAGACTCGAGTATTTCCTTGATGGCAGCTCAAATTATATAGCCTAGAAGGATTGCATGGAAGCATTATTAGAGGACAACTGTTTGAAGGACTTCATTGATCAAGAAGTCCCCAAGCCAGCAACAACTAATGCTACAGAATTGGTGGGATAGAAGAAATGTGTGGCTAGAGCAAGGAGGGAGTTCGAGACCACATTGTCTCAAGTCTGCATGGGAAGGAGACACCATTCTCAATGTGGAAAAAATTGAAGAATCTATATCAGAACAGCAGCGATCAGAGGAAGTTGGCATTGAAAGATAAGCTTCAAAAAATCAAGTGTGAAAAGGGCGACACGATCTCTACATATTTGAACAAGCTCACCACCTGTAGGGATGAGCTTGGAAGTGTAGGGATCACAACAACCGATGATGACATGGTGAGTCTTGCTCTCCTCGGTCTTCCTAAGATCTGGCATAGCTACCAAGACTTGGTAAATGGAAGAGAGAAACTCACAGATTGGGAACGACTTTTGTCAGATATGATGTAGGAGGAGATAAGAAGAAGAACCAGAGATGGATCTTCATCAAAGCTAGATAGAGAAGAAAATCTAGCATTAGCCTATAAGTCTAAGAAAGGGAAGGGGAAGGCATCCCATTCCAAGTCGAGTTCTTCCCATGGTGGGAAGAAGATTGAAAAATCGAAAGTGCGATGCTTTCATTTTCATGAGGTGGGCCATTATGCTACGAATTGTCCATAGAAGAAATCCAAGAAGGGATCCTCGAAAGGATCAGATGGTGAGGCACTGGCCTCATAGTTCGAATTGGATTTCACCCTCATCGCATGCATGGTTTTGTCGATGGTGGGGTATGTTTGGTTCCTAGGCAATGGAGCCCCATTCCACATGACTGGTGACAAGAATCTATTCAGTACCTTAGAGTAGAAGGACCTCTAGATGTGCATCGAGATGGGCGATGATGGAAAGTACCATCTTTCAGGTGAAGGTACGATTGTGTTTCAGAGGGAGCATGGAGCTCCTCTCACCATGACTAATGTAAAATATGTGCTTGGTTTGAAGAAGAATCATGTGTCCACTGCTATGTTGGAAGACAAAGGCTATGATGTAGTCTTTAGTAAAGGAAAGGCATTCCTGAGTCATATTGGCACTGGACAAACCAAGAGGATTGGGATTCGAGTAAAGAATCTCTAAAAGTTGGAGGTAGAGGACTGTGTTGCATTGAGTTCCATAGCAGAGTTGGTGCAGAGCCAAGATGTTGGCAAGCTATGGCATAGAAGATTGGGTCACTTGCACCATGAGGCCTTGAAGATCATGCAGTAGATTTCTACCAAACTTCCCAAGGGAAAACTAGAGCAAGTGGATACATGAAAGGGTTGTACCTTGGGTAAGTATGCGAAATATTCCTTTCAGGATTGAGACATTAGAGCTAGAGCAATCCTAGACCAAGTTCATATAGATGTGTGTGGACCATTCCATACAACCTCCACTGCTAAATAAAGGTACTATGTTATTTTTGTTGATGATTTTTCTTGTAGATGTTGGATCTACTTTATGCAAAAGAAGGATCAAACTTTCTCAAGGTTTTGTAAGTTCAAAGCCTTGGCGGAGAAAGAATTTGGAAAGAAAATAAGGTCCTTGCGAAGCAACAATGGTGGAGAGTATGTCTCCCAATAGTTTAAGAACTTATGCGCAGCAGAAGGAATTAAAGGGGAGTTCAAGACACCCCATAACCCATAGAAAAATGGGGTGGACAAAAGGAAGAAAAGATAGATTGTGGAAGCAACTCGAGTGATGTTGCATGACCAAAGCCTACCACTTCATTTGTGGGCTAACACATGAAATATAGCACTGTACTTGCAGAACAGAAGCCCACATCGTATACTGGGAATGAAGACACCATTGGAGGCCTTTTCTGGGAAGAGGCCAGATGTGAGTCACTTCAGGATCTTTGGATCATTGATTTATTACCATGTGACTAAAGATGCCTAGAAGGAGCTAGATCCAATAGCTAAGTTGGAGTTACTTGTGGGGTACATTGATACACCCCAAAACTATCGGGTGTTCTTGCCTACCAGTCAGAGGACAGTGGTATGCAGAGATCTAAAGTTCGATGAGAAAAAAGCCATGCGAGTATCACTTGAGAGGGAGCTCAAGTTGCATGCAGAGGAGGAACTTTTAGTTCCTAAGGAGGAGGAGCCTCAGACTGATGTGGAGCAGCTGCATGTAGAGGATTCGAGAGTGGAGACATCCACTCATGCAGGGTCTTCTAGAGATGGGTGGAAACGCTCAAGGGAAGTTGACAGGTTGATGTTGGATGTGATAGAGAATGTGGGACAACCATCTTCTTAGCACAGACAAAGGAGGTCACCTGAGCTGTACACTGGTTACATGGCCCTGGTTGGGGAGTGTGTAGAGACCGAACCTTCTTCATACAAGGAAGTAGTGCAGCAACCAGTCTGGGTTGATGCTATGGTGGAGTATGACTCCATCATTCAGAACTGTGTTTGAGATGTTGTCACAAGACCGAAGGACAAGTCAGTGGTGAGTTCCTGATGGCTTTACAAGGTAAAGCAAGTAGCTGATGGTAATGTTGAGAAACATTAGGCAAAGTTTATTGCCTGTGATTTCTCACAGGTCGAGGGGATCGATTGTGATAAGAATTTTTCTCCTGTAACAAGGTACTCATCTATCAGATCAATGTTGTCACTATCATCTTAGATGGGTTGGAAGATCCATTAGATGGATGTGAAGACTGCGTTCCTCAACGGGAAGATTAAGGAAGAGGTCTATATTGAGCAGTCGGAAGGTTTTGAGACCTTCGATCATGAGTTACATGTGCACCGACTCAGGAGGGTTTTTGTATGGGCTAAAGCAAGCACCTCGTGCTTGGTACACCAGGATCGATAGCTATTTCACCAGATTGGGCTTCACAAAGAGTGAATTATATGCGAACCTTTACCGTATCATGGTAGAAGGTAAGCCATTGATCATTATTCTTTATGTTGATGATCTGATATTGACAGGTGATGATCATTTGATCATGTCTTGCAAGGAGGACCTTGCAAGAGAGTGTTGAAAATGGCAACCATAAATGCTAAAAATAGAAGTTTGGGTACCAATGTTGGATTGGGCAACAAGGAATGAAAAATGGAAGTGCAAAAAATAGAATTTCGATTTTTAGCAGTTCATGATGGATTCCTATTTTAGTCAGTCCCTGGACTAAAAATAGGAAGTAAAATTCAAATTTGAAATTAACATCTGTTTGAAAATAAATTAATTAATTCTCCATGAGTTAATTAGTTGTGAAAAATCAAACATGAAGTCTATGTGAGGACATGCAACAATTTATCTATTAACTGAGGAATTTATCCATTAGTTAAAGAGATAAGGATGAGTTCTAATTTGAATAGTAATTAGTTGGCTCAGTTAACTTAGTCAAGTTCAGTTATAATTGATTTAAACAGTTTGTTTAAATTAAGTAAGTTCAGTTAGTTAATGCATGCTTGCATATAACTGTTGCACTTCAAATAAATGAAGATTCTCTCATCAATAACTCATGCATGTCAGTTCAGATAGAGACCCATTTGAGATCAAAGAAGGGATAGTGTACTATCAGTTGGATGAATATTTTTCCTATAAAGGAAGCTCATCCATGATGAGAATTTATCTCCTTAAGGTCTTCGTAGTGGGATCAAAGGTTAGTGAGTGTGTGAAGAGGCTAATTCACACAAGTAGCTGCACTGGACCTCAATCAAAATTGCACAAAGAAATAGGAGGCTTGGAGCATAGATCAAGAGGTTTGAGAGAGGCCTTTGACTGTCTATGAACATCAGAGGTATTTCAGAGAGAGCATGATAGCTTTTGAGCTGATTCTTTTTGTAATACTGGCTATATTTCCACTTGTATTATAATACAGAGTTGGGGTTTTAGGCTAAGGATTTCCCCTGGTTATATCTTCTGTGTTATGTGTGATTGATTTCTCCATATTGGTTATATGTGTTGTTATTGATGTTGTTCATGTTCGATTAAGCTTCTGCTAAATTGGTTGTAGAAGTAGATCAAGTATTTTTCTTTAGTCTATTGCATTAGCAGTTGATCTACAGGTGGGAATTTCTACATGGTATTAGAGCTAGCTGATTTGTAGAAAAATTATACATGGTATCGGAGCACAGGTGATCAAGGAAGAATAGTATACAAGAAGGGAGAAGTTGAATTTTATGATTCCTGATTATAGAAATCAAGTTCTTATCACATCTCTATTTCACTTATGGCGTTCTATGGTTTGAGATTTGAATATGCCCTTGATGGCAGTTCAAATTATAAAGCCTAGAAGGATCGTATGGAAGTGGTACTAGAGGATAACGATCTGAATGACTTCATTGATCAAGAAGTCCTCAAGCCGACTGGTGTTGCTGAATTGGCTGAATGGAAGAAATGTGTGGCTAGAGCAAGGAGAATCCTTCTGGAGGGAGTTCGAGATCACATAGTCTCAAGTCTCCATGTGAAGGAGACACCATATTCAATGTGGAAAACATTGAAAGATTTATATCAGAATAGCAGTGATTATAGGAAGCTAGCACTGAAAGACAAGCTTCCGAAGATCAAGTGTGAAAAGGGTGACATGATCTCTACGTATCTGAACAAGCTCACCACATGCAAGGATGAGCTTGGAAGTGCAGAGATCACGATAACTGATGATGACATGGTGAGTCTTTCACTCCTCGGTCTTCCTAAGAGCTAGCATAGCTACCAGGACTCAATTAATGGAAGAGAGAAACTACCAGATTGGGAACGACTTTGGCTGGATTTGATGTAGGAGGAGATAAGAAGAAGCACCATAGATGGTTCTTCATCCATGGAGGATAAAAGAAACTATGCCTTAGCAAGTAAGGAAAAGAAGGGGAAGGAGAAGGTTTCTCATTCTAAATCTAGTTCTTCCCATGGTGGGAAGAAGTTTGACAAATAGAAAGTGCGATGCTTTTGTTGTCATGAGGTCGGCCATTTTGCTACAAATTGTCCACTAAGGAAATCCAAGAAGGGATCCGTGGAAGGATGAGAAGGTGAGGCACTAGCCTCACAGTTCGAGTTGGCTTTCACACTATTCGCATGCATGGTTTCATCCATGGTAGGAAGTGGTTGGTTTCTTGACAATGGAGCTTCTTTCCACATGGCCGACGACAAGAGTTTGTTTAGTACTTTGGAGGAGAAAGATCTCCAGATACTCGTAGCAATGGGTAATGATGAAAAGTATAGTGTCTCAGATGTAGGCACAGTTAATTTTTAGAGGGAGCATGGAGCTCACCTTACCTTGAATGATGTTAAGTATGTACCAGAATTGAAGAGAAACATGGTGTCGATCGCGATACTGGAAGAAAAAGGCTATGATGTAGTTTTCAGTAAGGGAAAGATTTTCATTAGACACATCATCACTAGACAGGTGAAGCAGATCGGTTCACAAGTCAAGAACCTGTATGCTCTTGAGGTTCAAGATGCATGCAAAGACTTGAGGATCAAGGAAACTAATGGAGACTTGGTGGTTGAGACGGAGAGTACATTACCTCTCAACATGCAACGCTAGAAGAAGTCTCAGAAGATTGTGGAGGAGCCACAATTGGTGAAGCAACTTCAAGAGGTTATGGAGTAGCCACAACAAGGGAAGCCGAGAGGAGACATAGTGGAGGCATCCACTCATGCAGAGACCTCCAGTAGGGGGAAACTTCGAGCTAGGTGTGCAGAGGGATCACATGCAGCCATACCTTCAAGTAGGATGTGGGGGGATGTGGAGTGATCGTCCCAAGGAGAAGGGGTAGGATCCTTGAGGTACCCAACCTCTTTTATTCGACATTGCTACAAGAGCCCCTATGAGGAGCAGTAGGACTGATTGATTAGGTAGAGACAAATGCAGATGGAGCGACAGGTAGAGCTACAATGCAGGAGTCCTAGGACTATGTAGAGTTAATAGGTTGCAATGATGCGAGAGGCACATGAGTGTTGCACTAGTTGCAGTAGCTCAGAGGTCAGAGATGGAGAACTTGTCAGTCGCAGGTAGAGCTTCAACATCAGAGTATGTTTCTAGCCCAGCAGAGAGGTCAGTGGAGAGTTTTTTTTGTTCCGAATGTTGCTGGAGCAACCACACTTGGTAGAAGCATTACATGCAGAACATTCCAGAGTTACAGGATCGGGTTCGAGTTGAAGCCTTTCTTGTTGAGAGGGAGTGTTGAAAATGGCAACAAGAAATGCTAAAAATAGAAGTGTTAAAAACAATGTAAACTTTGAAACGGGAACTATAAAATCAAAACGAGAACTCTGGCCAAAAAACCCCGTAAAAACATCAAAAACAGTGCTAAAAACAAAAAGTGTTGGTGCTGGAATAACACCTTTTTTTTCTAGGGTAAATTTTCAACATGTTTTAAAAATGGCAGTTAAAACCAATTTTTTGTGCAAAAATTGTCCAAAAAAACACCTTCAAAACGAAGTTTTGATGTTCGAATAACAATTTTTTTTTTTCAATGTTAAATTTTGTGCAAAAAACACCTTCAAAACTAAAAGTTTTGACACTGGGATAACAAAAAAAAATTCAAGGGTAAAATTTCAACATTTTGAAATAATGGCGTAAAATATTTTCTCATGACCTTGAAAAACATTAAAATTTCAAAAAAATAATGAAAACATAAAATAAAATTAAAATCAAAACAATGAAACAACACAAAAAAAGGTAAAAAAACCCGGATGCGGGTGACACTAATCGCATTTAAGCTCATGCGTTCCCCACGCGCCGAGTACAGGTCGCCACGCCTCAGACATGTGGTATCTATGGGTTCTGGGCTGGCTTCTGCCCCAAGAGAATTAACGAGCCTTAATGGCTCATCAATGCAATTGAATTCCCAAGGAATCGACGCCCGTTATCTCAGAATGGCGCAAACATTCTTCCTCCTCTGTTTGCAGTTCGGCTCTGGTATTGAGCAGTTCGAAGTTAAGGTCAAGGTTGAGAAGGGAGGCTCTGAGGGCAGCGAGCCCACCCTCGAGTCCATCCCCTGTCCAATTCTTGTGGTTTGTCCTCATAATTCTAAGGAGAATTTGACGTTGGCTGTTGGGCTGCTGGGCCATCGGGGAAATCTCTCCATCGGAAATCTTACAGGCAGACGGAGGTATAAGGAAGCTTGGCTTAGTCCTCAGAGAACAGCTGGGTATCTTGGGTTCACCATGGCTCCTCGCACTCGGGCGACGCCTCGCCGTGGGCGCAATTCTGGGCAGCGGGGCGGCACAAGCGATAGGGGCCAATCAAGCCCGAGGCGCATCTCTCCCTTGGCCTTTGCTTCGCCCCCCTCTTGTGACTCTGAGCACTCTGGTTCAGACATAAGCAATTCGGTTCAAACAGCGACTCTTCATTACCGTCGAAGGAGGAATAAGCCTATGGTAAAAGCCATGATCACTGTCATTTTTTCTGAGGAGGATGAGGAGGAAGGAAGCTGGAAAGCCAAAACAGAGGAAAAGACGCCTCCCTCCTCAGATAATTCAACCAAGTTAAAGGATTCGGCTGATAGTTCTTACAGCCCTGAGTTACAGAGCAGGTTAGATGAGGAGAGCACCCTTGGGTACTCGGCGGAGCAGGCTGAAGCCTTACAGGAAATAGGCAGCCTGAAAGGAAAAGAGCCCATGGAAACTTCTGAGAATCCAACGGATTCTCAAATGGAAGTTCAAGGCAGCAAGCCTTCCTCCCCTCAAAGCAAGATGAGGAATGAGGAGACAGAGGACTCTTTCGATTACGCTCTGTACCTTAAACTGCCGCCTGGTATTGATCGTCTTGAAGACCTTCCGGATGGGATGGAGGTGACATGGGAGCATGACCCGGTATGTGCTGTAGAGGATCGAAAGAAGCGTGAACTGGAACGTGAAGCTGAGGAGCGGAAGAAGCAGAACAAGTAATGGCAGAAGCGCCAAGGGTAAGCCTATGGTCTCAGGCGCACGATGTTTTTCCTTTTTTGGTTCAGTTTCATTAGGAGGCGGGCAGCAATCGACGCAATGCTCCATGGAACCACTGTTTTTGTAATGTGTCTTTCAAACCGGGTTTATCTCTTTGTTTCAATGTCTGACAATGTCACAGTTAATATTATTTCTGCTGATGATTTTGTAACCTCTAGCTTGTACAAGCAGAGGATTCAGGTTGATATGGAAAGCTTTGACAAAGAGTTGAACACACGCTCTCAGAGGTTCACACCTCTTGTAAATACTTTTTTGGTTTTTTTAATATAAATAGTTTAGCCTTTGCCCAGCAAAAAAAAAATAGCAAAACATAAATTAAATTATATACAGAAAAAATAAATTCAATCATAAAAATGTAA
>APFE030342789.1:0-30658 GCA_000404065.3 Pinus taeda
ATTTGTTAAAGTAAATTTTAGATGGAAGAGATAGTTGGTGAAGTAAGGGAGTATGGTATGCCCTGTGAAGGAAAATTGATGGAAAGTGAAATGGATGAATTTATACTTCAATATGAATGGGTTATGAAACTTGGAAGAAGAAAAATGACATAAAGTAGGGTTAACGAATGACATTATGAAAAGTAAATAATTTGAGAAGCTTATTATCACTTTGACATGATATGGTACTTGATTTCTTCTTTCTACGATTGATTTCAGGGCTTTTTCCTTAATCCCAATTCATCTTCAAGTATCTTTCGGTCATCCACTAGGAGGTTTTTGTAATAATCACCAAGGATTTAGAACTCAACATCAGATGATATTCCACTTTTCTTAACTTGAATATTTCATACTGTCATGTATGAATTTCCAAAACATTGACTTTGAATATCACTTTCTCATAGATTTGACCCTTTGGACTTATTTAGACCTACAAAAACTAAGCATTACCTGCAATAAAATGTGATATGATGGGAAAAGAAAGGTGATTGATATTTCTCCTTCTAATAAATACATAAAATAAATGAAAAAACTAATTAAAAAAATAAATCCAAAGATATATGAAGAAAAATGGATTTGTTTACCTGTTGAAAAGTAGTGGCCAACCTAAATCTCCCGACGGTATTTTTTTCACAAAATATTCATTTTATATCCAATTGAAGTGATTTTAAAGCTATATTGAAGTGAATTCATAGTTATATTTCTAGTATGTCAAACCTACTAAGGAACACCTTACTTGATTGGACTATTCATGAATTGCATTCTAGACCAACAATCACTAATTCAAGCATAACTTTTTCATTCAAGCATGGATTGAATTTATTCCACTTGGATATTAACTTAGAGTCATGTAAATATCTCAAATAGAAACATGTTCTTAATATAGGTTGATTTGATATCTCAAATCCATTGATGAACATACCTAGGAGGCAGAGTTTCACCATGTTGGTTTTAAGACATGCAATTACTAAATGTGGCATAACTTTTTCATGTGATCTCCAAATAGGGTTATTCAAATTGTGGCTTCAATTAGACTTGAATTTATTTCTCCCTTAGGAATAGGTTTTTAAAATAATATGATTTGATATGTGAAATATGCCAATGAGCAATCAATATGTAGAATTGTCACAATGTAGAGTTTATGACAAGCAATTAGTAATTTGAGAATAAAATTTTCATATGATGTCAGTTTGAGGTGATTAAAATTTCAAACGTAAGTAGGTTATAAGGGAAATCTCTGCTATAAACATGTTGTAAAAATATGTCCATTAAATCCCTCAAATCATAGTTGTACTAACTTTGTTCTTGAATTTTTTGCTTGAGACCTAGCAACTATTTTGACCATATTTTTTCGTTTGAGATGCAAATTGAAAAATAAAAAATAGGTTAGAAAATAGATTTCAAGGGATTATTTATGTATAAAAATGTTTTAAAAATGAGCCCATATGCCTCTAAAATAGGATTGTCACAGCTTCATTTTGTCATAAAATTCTCTCAAAATGACTTATATTCATGCAATATCGAACTAACATTATTATGCAATTTTATTTTATTTTATTTTATTTATTCATTTATTCTTATATACTATCCTAATATATTTGGAAAAATAAAACATTCCCTCAAGTATAAGAGAATTTCCATTGCATCCATTTGTGTAACAAAATGATAAGTAAACTCATATCTAAGTTTGAAAAATATGCCTTACTGAATGCTTGGACATGAGAGATCAATTGTTCATACAAATTTGATGCCAAGAAATGTCAAAAAATGAAGTGGTATGGTGGCCTAGTGACTCTTTGGAATCAAGTTTTGATACGATCTTTGTCTCCTTGGATTTTCTTTGTTGCCATACCATATAGTTCTTCTAAAATTTGTTTATTACATTCATTAATGCACAATGGATTTTGTGATATATATGAGAGAAATTTTTCAATCCTTGGCTCTAATTCTTGATTCTCATCGGATGTGGCCAATGACTATTTGTCCTTCTTACAAGGATAACTAAAAAAAACTTATAGGTTCTCCTTTTGTGAATCCTCTTCATAGATGCCCTTCTCCTCTTTTGTCTTTTTAAATAAAAACTCATCCCTGAAAATTCTAAATTATGGACAAGGATTTAAGAAGATCCTTGTGGTGGCATACCCTCCACTAAATAGATTCTTTAGCATCCTCTTTTTGAATTTTGATATGCCTTGTCTTGCAAATGGATTAGAAGTTGGAGTTTTTTTTTTTTAGTGGTTGGGGAGTTTTGTTTTGTGTATCTAAAATTTTCATCTTCTTTTCTAGGTATAAAAAAACATATCTAAACTAAAGACTTAAAATTTTGTTTTATTTTAATATTTTAAATAGAAATCTAAATGAATTAACTAAGATTCTAGTCTCTAAATGTGCTTCTCCTACAATGGCGCCAATAATGTTAGTCTAATTTAAGGGTATAAATTAGATCAGCAATTCCATCATCAATCTGGACTTTGTAAGCTTAGGATCACACCAAAATCTATGGTTTAGAGATTGTTTCTGAAATATTAACACTTAAACTAACTTGAGATCTTAAGGGTTACTGTCAAGCAAAATTCAATCTCCCTTAAAGGAGATGGATTCAAAAACCTTCCAATGACAAAATAAATACCTTTAGATCATCAGATACTTTCAATTAAATCATTAATTAAACAAAATGAATCCATCCAATCACACATAAGCAACATGAGCAATTTTGACAATTTTAACTATTGAAAGTGAAAGGAATATCAAGCTCCTTTATAGGAGGTCAATTCATAATATTTCTTATCAAGGATAAAAATAGACAATTCTTTCAAACGATACTACAATAAATGACAAATGAACATAATGAAATTGCAACAAACCTAAAAATTCATACCATAATATGAAAAAGAAGTGCACAAGCTTGACAATGGGGGCCCTCCATGCTCTGCAACATACTTCAAGTACGAAACAACGAAAAGAACTTGAAATATATGCTAAGAATCGTCCATTAAGCACAATTCAGGTATAAGAAACTTTAAATTAGTTCACTTTACTAAATAGAAAAAATTCATCAAACTTAACATATCATATTATGTCTTTCTTCCTCAAATCCCACATATTTATACAAGAGCTTTTTGTAACCAATTGACTAAAAATATTCAAATGTATTTATGAAAATCCTAAATGAAGTCAACATGTCGAATTCAAAATCCAAAACTACCTTAATTTTATGCTCAAAACAAGGAATATTCTACATAAGTGGCCTAGTTTGACCGTCATTGACTTGGCACCTCTGTGAACCTTTTCGGGAGCTAAATAGGAGTTTCACCATCCTTGTGCAATGAGGATTACCCAACAACTTTTTCATTTCGCCCAGCTATCCTGCATATATGAAAAGCATGAAGCTATTACAGGAAGTTGTAACATCCTGTAATTACTATTAAAAAATTAATTTTAATGTCAAACTTTTACCAGAATTTAATTCATAAAAAGTAAATGATAAATGTACCTAATATGGTCAATTTCAAATAATTATGGATGATAAATGAGATATATGGAAGGAAAATATGCTCAAAAGATAGGTTATGTGACTTAAATAACATCAAAAAGTGGAACCCAACAACGTACTATATTAAACTAAAAATTTTGCACAATATTATCTCAGCATCTTTATCTCTAAACTACCATCATCGCCATTTATATTATTATTATAATATGTTATCAATAAATTTATTAATCATTTAATATTAAATTTACTAAAAATTATTGGTTAATACGAGTTATTCATCACCAAGTAAGCTTAAAATACTAAATGACACTTGTTAATGAGAAAACTTATTTTGAAGATAATTAATTTTAGTAGTCAATGTATTATAAATATTGGTTCTATTACATACAAATGGAATCTTGTTATTAGTTTAACTACCAACTACGTTATCCCATATAACTTTGGTTGTTAAATACCCAATTCAATGTTACTTATTTTTCTTTATCATTATTACAATAATTACATCATAAATATTAATACATTCCATTTAGAATGTCAAAATATTCTTAACATTAATTATTCTCATCATTATTTTATCATTATTAATTGTTACACTAACACTGTTTTAAATATTTATTAATTTTTTTAATATTAAATTATATTTCAAATTATATGTATTAAGAATTTATAATTTTATTTTATAAAATATATTAATTGATTGCTCTCTCTTTATATTATCCAAACTATATGAACTAATATCAATGTTCCATGGTGGTGCACTTTTATGCCGTGGTATCTGTTTTAAGTTTTGCAATATTTCGACGAGAAGCCATTAAAATTATGGGTGTTGGTTTGAATAATGCATGAACTCCGGTAGTATCTAATTCACTACGATTGACCGTTAGTTGCCTAGGCTTGTGGACATGTCTATTCTTAAAATACTCGAATTACATATCAACTAATATCAATGTTCCGTGGCGGTACAAGAATACCGTTGGAAGGTATATTATAGTTGTAGATTTAAATATGAGGCAAGAACAATAAGATTATTATTTTTTTTAATTATAGGGTGAATAGGTAATGTTAGTCGTAATTCATGGGAGATTCATGATTAATCATGATTAATCTTTGTAGTTGACATTATAATACTAAGAGTACATCGAATTACTTGAGCCTCTTGTGCAGACCAGTGTATTCAATAAAATTTGAATTACGATCTTCCAAACTTTACCTAAATAAATTTACACTCAAACCACACATCACTACACATCACTCTACGAGGAAAAGCAAGATTCATAAATAAACAATGTGAATATTTTTCATGCCAAAGCCTTTCACCCATGTCACTTTGGATGGATGTGGAAGAGGATCGAACCTGGAGCCTCTAGTAGTAGTAAAAGATGGCAAGAGTTAAAACGTTTCCTATAGGCATGCCATGCCACACGTCTATTCCTGGTACCTAGTGAGCGACACTTTAATGTTGTTTGATAGACGATAGAAAATGAGAATGACGCATTAAGTTGATCTTTGTCTATTAAGAAATACTAAGGTACGATACCTAAAATAGTTCAATCAAGTGTTCCCTCCGTAGCGGAAATAGTTCATTCTATGCCAGCCATGCAAAAAAGGTTGAGGATGTAGGAGGTTTTGGACTATTGGGCTACCGTTGCTTGTTGGATTTAAAAAAAAGCTTGATGGAGGAGTAACCGATGAAGGGGAAACCAAGTTACTCTTTCACGTTTTTTTAACTTCGTGGATGGAAAAAAGGTAAAGGTAAAGGCACAGTGAGAGGGCGTAAACATTTCCATGGATGTCATGGTTGCAAGCGAATAACTCATAGGCCAACAACGGGTTTTTATTTGTAATTTTAGTTTTACGATACAAGAAGCCCATATATTCGATAAATAACCACCTAGGGTGATGGTTTGTAATATATTTTATGATGGGTATTTTATCAGCTTTGGTGTTTAGGGCTTCGTGGGATTTTGTGGGGGAGCCTTTTCACTTTGTTGGGGGAGGAGTTTGATTTTCTATGCACCGAAAAATGTAGTGTTATGGAGGAAATTGCGAGTGCGGCGACGGTTGCAAGGTGTGAGAATTTCACCATTTCACTTTACGCATTGTTTACTTAACTTATTGTGTTTTATGTTTCTAAGTGAAATCATTTTGGCTTTTGGTGAAATGGCTTGAATGAGAGGAATTATTTAGCAGAGTGATTTGTGTAGTATGAATTATTTGCAATTGCATTTGAGAGTGTTCTAAGGACCTTAGTTTAGGTTTTTTTGAATTTATACCACATGCATATGTCATTGTTATGCATATGTTGGTTGAGCTAACATTTTTTCGTTCACGGCATATGCAACTTTTTTCTCTTAACGGTTCATATATGATATAATTTTTATTTTTTTAAGAATTGGTGCTATTACATTTATATACTGGAAATTTTGATTTTCCTTGTATTCTTAAAAATAATATTTTTTTTTTTCTTCATAATCACTCCATCACTTCTAAATGAGAAATTACAAACCCTAACAACATAAGTAGTTTTGATAGCAAGAAGATCAAATCTAGTACGTGCTAGGGTCGGAGATATCAAAAAGCGTAGCATAGAACACTAAACACAAAACATAGCTTCTCATTCCATTACCAAGCAAGGAGTTTTATAGAGAGCAGAGAAGTTTATGGATTTTGGTTGTCGGTGGCTTCTTCGGGATGCCACCTAAGTTCTCTAGAAGTCTCGAGTGAACTCTCGAGAAGACTTGACACCTAAGAGGCACCTAACAAAGTTAATGTTGTGGTTGGAATTAATGTTTTTTCGACACTCCCCCTTAATTCCAACCATAAGATAAACACACAAAATACACTATAGCACAATGCATAAGACACATTCATACTCTTAATTGACATGCCTACTCGTCTAAGTCTCAGCTAGGCTTATAGCATAATCTCGATTTTCTACAACACATGATTCAATAACACATCTTTCATATTTGCCATCTTGCTAAAAGGTCCATGCTTGTCCATTCGCTCATACAGTTTCACCTTCACCTTTCCTTCTTTCTTCACCTTTCTTTCTTTCATTATGAGCTCCTTCGAGTGCTCTTTTCTTATGTACTTAACATCAACAACCTTTCTAGATTAGGATGCAAAAAAACATCCTGAAAAAGGTAATCCAATTCATGTTCTCCCAAATTTCCATGAGAAGGATTGTAATGTATGTGATCAGGTGGCACAAACTAGTCAACTGGAACATCATCTACCAAAATACACTGATCTTCGAACATGAGCGGCCTCTGAACAACATCCATGGTCATATCCTCCAATATCACAGTCATCTTAGAAGTAGATTCAATCAAATATCAGAAAGCGCAACATAGAACACTAAACACAAAACACAACTTGGATTTCACATTGCCAAATAATGATTTTATACACTGCGATGAAGGTTCTTGAATGTCGGTGCCGATGGCTTCCACGAGAAGCTGACTGAACTCTCAAAACTTCCTCTTGAACTTTCTAAAAGAAACTAGATATCGCATTGAATGTGCACATGGTTGGAATTAATGTTTTCCAACAGTCCCCCTTAATTCCAATCATATGACAAACACAAAAAATACACTATAATAATACATAAGACACTATAAACATAGTCTTAATTGACATGCTTGCTGGTCTAAGTCTCAACTAGGCTTACAACATAATCTGGATTTTCTACAACATAGGATTTGATAACACATCTTTCATTTTTTCCTTCTTGCTAAAGGGTCCATGCTTGTTCATTCACTCATACAGTTTCATCTTCACCTTTCTTTCTTTCTTTATGAGCTCCTTCAACTACTTTCTGCTTATGTACTTAACATCAACAACCTCTTCCAGATTGGGATGCAAAGCAACATCCTGAAAGAGGTAATCCAATTCATGCTCTCCCAACTTTCAATGAGAAGGATTGTAAGGTATGCGATCAAGTGGAACAAACTGGTCAACTGGAACATCATCCACCAAAATGCACTCATCCTCGAACATGAGCGACCTCTGAACAACATCCATGGTCATATACTCCAATGTCGCAGTCATCTTAGAAGTAGATTTAGTCAAATTTCTCAATCAGGTTCTGAGAAAAACTAATATTTCTCTGAGTGATTGTAGGATCATGTAGAATAGATTACTCATCAATAAAACCATCAAGTTTATCAAATAATTCTTCAAACTCAAAAATACTATTGGAATAAAAAATATTACCCAACCCAAAAATACTTCAAAATAGACTCTTTGAAAAAATATTATAAAAAAATAGCTATCAAACATTATTCCACTCACTTCTCAACTCCCTTAAACTAGGCAAAATCACACATATACTTTTTCAACAAAGACGAGCTAACACTGAGCTCCCTTAAACTAGGCAAAATCACACATATACTCTTTCAACAAAGACGAGCTAACACTGACCCACCCCTTAAAGCTTCACGATTTTGTCTGCCAACCCCCTTCTAATTTCATTGTAAGTCAATACTAACAACCAGACAACACTAGATGACTACAAGTGTCAGCTCAGAGTTAAATGTAAGACAGGTGACCACAAATGATTTTAAAGAGACTTCTTCCATAAAGATAACTCTCAAATCTTAATTATATCAGTATACATTTATTATTTCAATACTCTTACCTTTTCTCTTCCATTTTTTTAAATCTGGGTCTTAAGATTTGAGGATTCAAATGTCTAATTATTTGTGGCACGTAATTCCTAATAGTCCAGCAAGAGAGTAACATAAAAATCTCTTTAAAGTTCAACCGAGCTTCAAATCTCAGAAAGCCCACAATTTCTTTGAAGCAAATCTCAACAAAACTAGATCATTAAATCCTTCTATTTCCATTAAATCCTTCAGCCATTATAGCAATCAAAGACATAAAAGTGGGTCGATGTGTTCGAAGTTCAAACCCTCAACATTTTCCCCCTAAAAAAATATCCCATTGACAGCGATGGCTATTAATGACTTTGTAAAAGCAATAAAATGTCGATTTCCAAAATCTTTAAAAACCACATTATAAATAATTTTTTTATTTTTTTTAAATCACAAACAACTGCGGCCATGCTTTTCGCAAATTTTAAACTTGAAGCTTTGGGTTAATATTTCAAAAAACAATTATTTATCTTTCCAAGATTGTTTTTTTAATAACATTCCAGAATATTTTAAAACACCAAAGATAACCAGAATCCAGTCAATAAACCATAACCGATGGATAGACTAGTGAGCATTCGGTTTACCCCTCTCTTTCACACGCACCCAAGGGCCTTCTCCAACTTGAACAGAATGGCCTCTTCCTCCACTCGCCCTCTCTTACCAGCACTCCAAATGCTTTGAACTTTTCATGCTGCACCACAGTCCACGAATTTCCAGCACAGAACGAGGCTCTCTATTCAGCACCAATTGCAACAATTAAAAATAAATGTCTAGCACTACTAACGCTCATCGCTTCTCCAGGAATCTCCTCACCGCTCCAGCGCTTAACACACAATCTCCTCCAAATGGCAACGGTCCAGCGGCTTCATCTTTGACTGGAAATGCTTTACTTTACAATCTTCAACAGCTTCGATCTGAGCTCACACATACAATATCACAGCGCTACAAGTTTCACCCAACAGCGAATTCTTTCATCCACCAGCAAATCCTCTAATGGCGCTTACAAATACTCGGCTAGACTCAATAGTCTCACTACAGCACACAGCTCCAATGCACAGGCTTTACAAAGCTCTTGTACTATTAAATCCACTAGTCTCTTGCACACAACCGAGCCTTCAGGCTCACTGCCTCCTTTACACAGCTCACCAACACCGAGCCCGCAAATCTGGCTCTGAGATCACAGCTCACCTACCATATGATACCATATCAAAAAGCGCATCATAGAACAAAACACAACTTACTCGTTCCATTACCAAGCAAATAGTTTTATACACAGCAGAGAAGTTTCTGGATTCTGGTTATCAGTGGCTTCTCCAGGATGCTACCTGAAGTCTCCAGAAGACTTGACACCTAACAGAGTTAATGCTGTGGTTGGAATTAATGGTTTTCCAACGAGAGATAGACACAGTCGCCGGCTATGACAATTTGTCCGGATTAATTAAGCGATTTTATAACTTCCTTGGCATCTTCCTCTCCCGTGGACTTCATACAAATCTTCAATAATTGTTTTCGAAAAATGCAGAAATCCGGAAGCTGGTTCAATCTTTTTATTAGGAAAACGATCTGCACGATACCTTTCTCCACACATATGCTCAGATGCAGGTGGTCTCTCGCATATTTATTCCTCTAGCCAGTGATCGTCAATTCCTCTCGCCAGCGATCGTCGTGGATCACCATCTGTCG
This sequence comes from Pinus taeda, assembly GCA_000404065.3. Taxonomy (NCBI): domain Eukaryota; kingdom Viridiplantae; phylum Streptophyta; class Pinopsida; order Pinales; family Pinaceae; genus Pinus; species Pinus taeda. The sequence goes on from APFE030342789.1 coordinate 9,874, forward strand.
AACATGGGATTGCGTGGGTATAACCACTCGCCACCTTTGCAAAACCCGTAGATTGAACGTCTAGAAGTGAATAGACTCCCAATATATGGCCAACCCCTTGCCAGGTGTTTGGAGCCATCACTATCAGACTCCCAATATATGGCCAACCCCTTGTCAGGTGTTTGGAGCCATCACTATCGTTGTTTGGAGGATATCAAATAACCTCCACGGCGTGTATATCACACCGCTGGAGAGTCAAAGCGGAGGCTGTTCCAAATTTAATTTCACTGCGACCGAAACTTTCAAATATATATTTTTTCGATTGCTTCACTGTCCCTCCTGCCACAGTCGTTGACCTCGACTCATCGATTAAAATTAAAATAAAAAAAAAAAATCAATCTCGACTCATTTACGTGGCGTCAATATAGAGATGCCTACGATGAATTCAAATTGTGAAGGGTGGACCCACCTCATCACCTCATCGGGGTCCAATGGCTTATGCAATTCTTTTTGCAGTTGTCTATAATGAGATTTTTTGAAAGTTTTTATGTCGGATTTTTCTGGTCAAAATCCGGTAGTAATTTATTGGAATCCCAAGTTTGATAGCTAGTTTCTGCACAATCAAAGGGTCCCAGGGTTTTTCAGGGTGCTGAATCTAAATATGCAATCAAAAAATCATTTTAACTGCTAAAAATCAAGATTTAACCTCATTTCTTCCGCCAGATTCCGTCACCAAAATCTCCAAAAAAAGACATTATAAACAACTCCATTCTTTTTACTATATGCCAGTATTGATTGTCGGATATCCAAGTTACAAATTTACATATATTGATCGTTGGACCAATGACTTGGTCAAATTTTGTATGGCTAAGTGTTGGTTCAATTACGTTGTATAATTCTATTATCATGAGATTGATCACAAATCTTCTATTTATGAAAATTTGGTGCTCCAAAATTTGATTGGGTGGTTTCATTGGCCTAGTTTAAAAGGAGAAATAACAATGTTAAATGGTATTGCATAATGTTGATTGGAACGACTTCACTAACATAGGAATAATATTAATAAAGGAAAAACGGTGTCTAGTTTCAAAGCTTCCGCTACTTTCAAACTATATATGGATATGTATATTGCACAATTAGATATGATTAATATAACATATAAAGAGTTGCAAGTCAATAAATTAGTGATAGATGTAATAATAAATGTGATATGAAGATAAATATTAAGAGACTCAAAGTTTAAGCTATTATCGTTGGAGATAGTTTATTTCCATTTTGTATCTAAGCATATTCTAATTCTTTGATATTAATTTCATGAAGTTTTATTTTTGTGTTTATGTTTGTATCTCTATTTTATTGTGTCCCTGTATAAGTCTGGATCAAGTACGTCCGAATAGAAATCCTGTAGGCTTGTGGAGGATTGTTATTTTTGTTGCTATTGGGTTGACCCTGCATCGTGAGGCTAGAGGTTGGTTGTTTCTATGACTTTGAGTGGTAGAATTTGTGAGGTTGGGGAACATCTTGACAATGGGTCTTTGGAGTGGGACAAGAGGCATGGTATCAATTGTAGAGTTTTCGGCTTGGGGTTGGTTAACCTGTATAAGCAATCAGGGAGTTGGCTAGCAACGGTGGTGTGGGTCGAGCATAGTTTCTAGTGGGGGACCTATGCTTCATCAATGTGGTTGAGCTCAGAGAGGGGTAGGATGCCATGGACAGAGAGAAATGCATCATGTAGACTAGCAGGAATAAGAGGAGGAGTTGGAATAATCAAACGTCATTTCCCCTAGGCATGTAGACTTGCCTCCTTCCTTCGAATCACAAGAAGCTCAAATTATTCAAGTTACAATAATAGTACAAAAATTATCCAAAGATCATCACAATGATCACAATAAGATCATTATTTTTCTGAAAAATATCCATCACAACCATTGGCATATGCTAGAGCAGTTAGTCTCCCTTTGCAAAGGTCATAAGTTGCTCAAGGAGTGGTAGGACAACATTGAAGGGAGAATGACACACATGGAGGCACATGTACATGGAGCGTTTTTCCATCTTAGGGGTGGTGGCATTGATGACCAAGATTTGGGCAACATAGATGCTTAATGATGATTGTGGGATGTATTTTGATTCTCGAACATTTTTTGTCTACTTAGGAAATCAATATTTGTTCCTCTAGTTTTCTTTTCTTAATGTCAGTAAATTTTTTTTTAAACAAAATGGCTAACAAATCCATAAGGACTAAGGCCATTGATTCTTTGAAGTTATGCTCATCACGATTTAAATTTTATTAGAATTAATAGGAACCATGACTTATATATATTAATTTATTAGAATTAATAGGAACCATTGACTTTATATTATATATATATTATATTATATATATATATATATTATTTGGTAATTGCAAATATGTTTTGTTTCTGCCTCTGGTACCCTAAAGTAATTGGAACCAGTGTTTGGAACATTGGGTGTCATTACTATATAATAATCCCCTTCAAAAATGTGATTTCACTTACAAAACCTCTATTCATATAATGCTAAAGTTGACTCACATCACAACCACTTTCATACAATTGAGGTAATGGCGAATGCAAAGATGTAGAAGTGCAGAAAAGCACCTCCAACTCCAAAATAGAAATGGGATATTCTCCCCATCAAAAATCCCAATAGACTGTCATTCATATTTGAGATGAATTATCGAATTCAAATAATAGGAAGGTTAAATTTTACACTACCTTTTCCTTTAATACTTCATTAAGAGAGCATTCTAAGAGTCCCAAATGCAATGTTCCTCATTCAACAAACTTATGGTTTACCAAATTTGTCAAATATTTATGAATTCATGTGGGAGTGTAGATGTGTGAAGGAAGCACAATGAAATCTCCCTCCCCACCTTTGCATTCTTCACAATTGCAGTGAATTTGTTATTTTAATTTTAATTACGCTTTGCCATCAAATTTTGCTATCATTTGCACTATTATTTTAATTTTAATTACGCTTTTCCATCAAATTTTGCCATCGTTTGCACTTCCACACTGCGCACAATGAAAACTTTCTCCTCATAATCATTGATCCCCTCTACCACCAACCCTTCACTTATGTAAGTGGCCTACATCCCTATCAGTTATGATATCATTTAGCTTACCAGTAATAATGCACGTTAGAGCACTTACTAACATAATAGTAACTTACAAAATTAGTTTTTTTTTTCTCAGAAACTTGACAAACACCAAAAATAAAGTACCCTCTACTAAAGAAATTATGTCACATTAAAACTTACTCACCTCATGGAAATTTAAAAATAAGATTTCCCTAAATTATAAAATATTTTTTAATTTACACAAAAATAAGAATATTTACCATTTTACCGAAAATTTTGGTTAATAATCAAAATTCCACATACTTTTCACTCCGAAGTGACTCTTATTATCTCTCACGGGGCCAAGGCTAATGATATGAAAAATCTTAATTGGATTTTTAACCTTTTATTGGAAATATTTAAACTTATTTAGAAATAAAATTTGAATAAACATAACTTTTAAAATTTATTAATTAATATGAATAAACATTATTTTGCAGAAGTTATTTATTTTTTTGAAATAAATACAGTTTGTATTTGATTTTAAAATTATTTAATAAGTGTATGATTTTAAAGTTTGTTTAAAGAGTCTCTTTCATAATTATATAGATTGTAAACTCTAGATTTAAGTTATTTTAAATGGTTGTAGATTTGAGAAATTTTGTATTTAATTTATTATTAATTTAATTTATTTGTATTTAAATATAAAATTAAATAACTTCAGAGTAAATAAATGTGGGTATTTGTATTTATAATATATTTGAAAATTTATATTTTATAATATTATATATAATAATATACTTCATATAATTTTTAATTTAAAAGGGTAAAAAGTCCATTGCATACTCTAATTTATTATGTTATTTTTTATATTAAATTATGATAAATAAATTATTTATAAAAAGAGGTTATAAATGTATACGTTATATTAAATTATGATAAATAAATATTTATAAAATGGGATGTTTATAAATATATACGTTAAATAGTATGTGTTTATAATAAAGAGTAAAATGTTTAATAATAAGAAAATTGGTTATAAAGTAGTCAAGTTTTATTAAAATAATTGGTTGATGATAGGTTTGCTTAATAAAGTGGGATCAAATCTCAAAGGGTAATTGTGTGTGTTTTTGGTTCGGCTCTCTATATATCTTTTTTCGCCTGATTGTATGTGTTCTTATCATATTATAGTATTATTATATTTCTCATAATTTTAAAGTAAATTATAATCAATAAATTATTAATGGTTAAGAGCATGTGTTTTTCCCTAAGAGATCACAGGTTAAAAACGAAAGGGGTAGAGTATGTATACCTTCATAGACTTAGCATTCAAATCATTGCGTAGAGGTGGGTCCCTTGTCCCACAAACAAAAGAGTCTCACACACCAATTTGGTGTCTGGCTTGGCGGTAACCTTAAAAATAGATATTATTATTATTATATGATTCATAACCATATTACCTTAATAACCATTCTTATTAATTAAAATTTCTTAATTATCCTTAATTCCCTTTCCAATTATTTGGTCATTGATAATCATTTATTCTAATTCCTAATTCCTTTTTAACATTTAATTTGAAGGTTACTCTTCTCATTTTAACAGTTGCATTTTTGTCTTCTCCAACACTCTTCTGATCTACTAAGGCTTGAGTTCGTGATGATGGGAAGCAGGGTTGGAATTTGGATTCTTTATTACCTGTCAAATAATTTTTTTTTGACGTTTTGGGTTTTTATGTTGGCCGTCAAGGAACGTTATGTCTAAAATTTTGCTCTTCAATAAAATGTTTTGATAATAAATCGACCCTTCATCAATAAAGGTTTAATTAAAAAAATATTTTTCAATCACACCACTGTGTTAATTTTTTCTCACATATTTATAATAAGAAAAAAACAATGTGACCATGACTAAATGATTTGTTGAATCATAAAGATTGTTTTACTCATGGATGGGATCCATAACTCCCAAACCATCGAGATTCAGTGCTTCTCCCAAACACATATACAAAAATTATGAGTAAATCTAGAAATCTATTGTACTCACACCCAACTCATTGTTATTGCAATCAATCTACTACTATTTTAATTTCTCAATTTGGATTTCTATTAGATAATTTAAATGTTACAATTTCAGTGAAAACAAATAGATTTCTTTCACCAAATAAACAAAAAAACTTCAAAAAAAAATTTCCATCTTAAAAACTTTGAAGTTGACCAAAAACTATCATCCACAATGCCCATCCTCTCCACCATCATAATATCACGAAATCTAGATAAAGTTCAATTTTAATAAACCCAATAAACTTAATTTATTTAAATATAAACAACATAAATTTAATTTATTTAAATAAAAACAAATATTATAATATAAATTCCAAATATTACGGTACTTAATTATTAATCACTCAATATAATATATTACTGCTATCAAATATATACCTATAACTTTAAATAACATACACCTATAACTTTAAATAACATGAAATTAATTTATTTCAATAAAAACAAATATTAGAGAATTCGAAATATTACTGCACTTCTTTATAAGGCTGTTGTTTGAGAGGGTAGTAATGACGTTTTTGCAAAAAAGTGAACAGTAAAATATATGTTTTAGAACTTTGAAAGCCCATCACAAAAAACGGCTTTTTAAAATTTTTAAACGTGAAATAAGGTCAAAATGCCTTGTAACGGGCATTTTGCCCGTCAAATTCCAACCCTGATGGGAAGTGAGGACATGTTAGAGATGCACACAACGATGATGATGGGTAGTGAGTACACGTTAAAGATGCAGATATTTAAATTCTAGAAACCCTAATAAATATAATTAATATTTATTTAACGTTATTAAATTAAAAAATAAGTTAATAAATTTATATATTTTTTTATGAATTAATACATCGTAATATTAAATAATACTAAAAATATTTAGTGAATTAAATAAGGAAAAATGTCAATCACATCATTTATTGGGATAAAAATGAAATTAGTAAAGATATCTTTTACTTTATTTTTTTAGTTTTGAAGGAGAGTGCTACGAACAAATTTGTGGTGTTGCCATAGGTTCCAGTTCTCCCTAGTTGTTGCCAACCTTTTCATGGAGGATTTCCAATCCAAAGCCTTGGCTTTTTCTCCTTTAAAGTCTAAGCTTTAGAAGAGGTTTTTGGATGATACCTTCATTAACGCACCTCATGGTCATAAACAATTATATGATTTCCTTCAACACCTTAATAATTTCTCTAGCTCCATTAAGTTAATTGTGGTGACAAAAGTTAAGGGTTGCCTTCCTTTTCATGATGTTCTTATCTCCATGGACGAAGATGACTCTTTCTCTCACCAGCTATTTCAGAAGAAAACCCACACGAAGCAGTACCTTCATGCTAGCTCCCATAATTTTTTGGCTCAAAAGGTTGGTGTTCTCAACACATTGGCCACTCGTGCTCTTAGGGTGTCAAATGAAGATCACTTGGAAAATGAGAAAAAAAACCTACTGAAAGTCTTTGAGAATAATGGTTATAGTAAGCTCCAAGGTCTCAGAACTTTCTTAAATGCAACCAAGGGTGCAAAATTAAGAAAATAACCTAGAGATTTGGCCAAAAGTGTTCAACTTCCCTTTATCCAAGGTACCATGACCAATATTTCTTGTATCTTAAGGAAGCACAACATCTCTTCTACATTTATACACTCAAAGACCATTCATAGCTCCCTCGGATCTCTGAAAGACCTATTCGACACAAAAAGCACGAAAGGTGTCTATTTAATTATGTACTCCAGTGGGACCTCCTACATTAGAGAAACATGGTGCTCTATAAATCAAAGGATTAGGAGCATGTTGCTGATATCAAACAATGTAGGATGCACCCCTCAGCTCTAACCATAATAAGACAGGTACCATTCCCATGCATTAGAGAGAATGTACCCCACGTTCTCGTGCTCCTGGGAGCTTTGGAGTTGGTAGGAAATGTTCGAAAATTGACAGGAGCTTCAACGAGTACTTTGGAGCTTTTTAGGATCTTCACTACAACAAATTTTCATGTTTTAGGTACCTGTTTTGAGCATATTTTCACCTTTTGGGTATCTACTTTGAGAACAAAAGGTAACATTTATTTATTTTCTCAGTGATACATGTTAGGTTAGAGGGACGGATTTCATCATCTTTCTAAAGCAAAAGAGACCTAGAGATGTAGCAAAGGTTTCAACAAAATATGGACAATTATCAGTCATTCGTTGGTAACTTTTATTGCAAATATTGAAGTTCAACAATTGCAAATAAGTCTATTTTCTTAAATTCTATCTTAAAGATTTAATCATAATATTCAACAAATTACAGCGATGGTCAACAAGAGAAAGAGTAATGTGTTATTCAATTTGATTTTATAAATTTCCAAACTTGAATTTTGAAGTTGAATATAATATACTCTTGCAAGAAATCACATAATAATCAAGTAATAACAGTTTTTTTATAGTTTGGGTGTTACACGTCTTTCTTTCTTGGCAAGGAATTTAATTGGCAATTTGTTGATGGATTAATATTTTGATTTTTTTTGCAGTGTTTCAAAATTCAGCGATTTACAAATTTCATTGCAAGATGAAATATGCAAGATTGAATTTGATTGGCAAGTTTTGGACTGTTATAAATTTATTTGTTTTTTTATTTTTTTTAATATATTATATTATTGTGGCTCCCAACTTAAGATTTTTTGTAAATTTGGGCAAAGTTTCTGGCTGTGCAGGATACTTGTTCTCCCGTACTTGAAGTACCTTCTTACTGAAAACTTCTGCAACATAGGCTCTAGGTGAACATGCTTGAAAGAAAAAAACCACATTTAAACTTGTGCAACATAGGCTATAGGTGCACATGCTGAGAAGACAAAACACCACATTTGTTTGCAAGAGTTATGGTCATTGCTAGGATTAACCATTTCCAGCACCACAAGTTTAGGGAGGCCCTTGAAATTGAAGAGAGGTCTAAGAGACTAAATAGGAATGATAGGTGGAAAATTAGTAGTTGTTGGATCTCATCTATTTTCTCCTAGACATGTTCCTTGTCCTTTCTCTCTTAGCTCTATTCTATCCTCTCCCCTCTTTTTTTTTTCACAATTGAAATTTATTATTCATATATATATATATATATGGTTTATTTCACTTATTTATTTTTTAGTTTTGTTTTTATTTTCATTTATTTTTATCTACTTCTCTATTTTAATTTATTCATTAATTTGTTTTATTTATTTGTTTTATTTTATTTTTTGATTAAAAAAATTAATGAGTGGTTTTTTTTTAAGATTTATGTTTATTGATATTGTGAAAATAGGAATTTAAATAATAATTAAATATCATTCTTTAATATTTTTATTATTGGTATTACTTTTTCGCTTAACAAAAATTATTTGATTATTAATACAGTTAGTGGATATGAATGGTTTTATATATTGTAGTGGGAAATAAAACAAATAATCATTTATTATTATTATTTATAATAATAATAATAATCTAATTTATATTAATAATATTTTATTAAGATTAGCATTTAATTTTAAAATTTTATATTTTTCTTTAAAAAAAATTAATATTTATTTTTTTATAGGTTTTTTGCATTTTTACAATTTATATTAACATATCTTGTTTTTGTCTTGATGATAAACCACACTCTGTAGTTTAAAACCTATAGATTTGGAAAATTCAAATGTGATTTATTGGAAAAATTGTCTAAAAAAACCATTATGAATCACTAAAATTGACACTCAATTTTTTTTTGAGATAATATATATTCCTAAAATTTTTAAATTTTAAATTGTGAGGATGGTGTTTATTTTTAATATAATAATCTTTTTTACTATTTTAAATGGTCGCTTTTTCAAAATATTTTAATTTTGCTTAATTGTTTATTTGACCATCATATTATAATTTTAATTATTCATTTTATGTATAATTAATTTAAAAATAATAATATAGTTCTATCGACTTTAAGATATCTTTATGAAAACTGAGAAATATTAAAAATAATTTGATTCTGTTTTGTTGCTTTTTGTTTTGGGTTATCGAGAAACAATTCACATCATGGAATTATCAGATAAATATTCTTAAATTTAAATTTAAAAAAATGTGATAAACTATTTGAAGTTTATATATATATATATATTAATTTATAAAATCATTTTTTTTATTTTTTGAATTTTTAATAAGAAAATATATTTGAATTTAAAGTAAATTTATATTTACATTTTTTAAATTAAAAAATAAAAATAAAATTTGTTGTCCCAATTAAGTGTGGCAAGTCTAGACTTTGGAGGTTAGGGGAAGCTCTCCATGTTGCCACATCCCATCACATTTAATGAGGGTGATATTTCCAACCCTCCCCATAAAACATACATTTCAATTGCATACAATACTCTCCATTTCAATGTTAGTCGTTATCGTGCTCAACTACTTTGAAAGGAGAGACCTTTCTCTTCGTCCTTTTTAATATGTCCAAGCTTCTCTCATGATGTAGGTGGGATAGTTTTACCGTGCTCAACTGCTTTGAAGGGAGAGACCTTTCTCTTTGTCCTTTTGAATATGTCCAAGCTTCTCCCATGCTATAGGTGGGATAGTTCCCTTGGGCATCTCGAAGTGGAAAGTTTGCGTTGGGCAATAAATTCACAAAACTATAATGTAGTGAGTGGGATTTCTCTCATGATTAGATGTTGGATTTCTGTTCTGGTTATGAATTGATATGCACCCGCATTTTAAGCTATTTGGATACATGGTTTGGGGGTCTTCGACATAGACACTACAGGCTGAGCAATGGTAATGGGATAGACCTTGGGAATTCAAGTGTCACACTTCTGAGGATGTTGATGAAAACATTGGAGCTGGACACTACAGGAGCAGAAGGTGCTAATGTTCATCTAGTTAGCACAACCTCGCCGGTTCAGGTCCACAGGGCTAGTCAGTACATGGTAATGTTCTATTCTTCTTATTTAGCTATCTCTTTCTCTTATTTTCATTCTAGTTATTAAATATTCACTTGGTTTGTTTTGAGCTCAACTAAATTTGATGATGGCCTAAATTATGGTGTCTTCCGGCGAGCATTAGAACCTTGCCAGGGGTCTTTCATCTATCATTCTATTTCATTCATCCTCCTTTGTTTGTTGGACTAGTCTACCTTAAAATTCACAAGCCCGTGGGTTATTAATTTTTCTTGCTTTCTCAATCTCAATCTTTTTACCTCGTGGGTGTTGTGGGTATGACACTTGGCCTATTTATTTTTCTTTTGGTGCAATTTCCCTGATATCGAATGCACAACCATTGGGGGATGGGCGCAGGATGCATGTACAAGCTCAAGTTCAAGATGTTATAGTCATCTTCCATTTTACCACAACCCTGAAATTCATGAGAAAATTTGTCAACTCAAATCTTTAACCAACAACAATCGATAAGCTTATTTTGATTCAAAAATTCAATCAGACGTAGCTAATTGGGTTCCTGACCCTTGTTATACCAACATAAGAAAATTTGTCCACTCAAATCTTTAACCAACAACAATCGATAAGCTTATTTTGATTCAAAAATTCAATCAGAGATAGCTAATTGGGTTCCAGACCCTTGCTATACCAAGGTAAGATGGTGCTCGTACTTAGAAATCCATCAATGTACATTGCTAAATGAAAATGCTTATCCACATTGTTCGAAAAGAGAAACATAACATTTGCAATGATATAAGCTCTTCTTTGAATGAAGTCAAGCGGGTGCAACATTATTAGTGCTCTTGTCTTGCTAGTTTGGATACTTGGCTTTCTGACCTTAAAATTTGTCTTCATTGTGACCTAAATCCTCCTACTCCAACTGGGACAACAACTTAAGACACAACCCTAGTCACATCTTGAGACTGATGATATGCTCTGCCAGCCAACAATTGTTTTCTTTCTTTATGTAGTCCAATCTATGGTAGATGTCAATAATTTATTAGTGTTTGTAGTTTTTAATTCAAATTATCTACTCTGAACAACAGATGTAGTTTCGACATATTGAGAATCAACATTACATGAACAATATCATTTTTGTTGGTGTTTGATAATATTCGGAGGCAATACAATTTAAATTAATACACAAAAAGTATTATTAATTTCACCACATATCAATACTAAAGAAAATATTTTTTTTTTATCAAAACCCTACAAATTAGCTAGAGAAATAAAGGGAATTCCTACAAGAAAACTCGGTTACAGATGTCAAACTTCAAGATTTTGGGTGTTTTGGAGGTTCTTGATGGTGTTGAATCCATTTATAAAGCATCTAAAGAACAATTCAAACACTTCAACATTGTGATTTTTTTTATTTTTTTTATGGAAGTTCTTGATGGTGCTGAATCCATTTATATAACATCTAAAAAACAATTCAAACACTTCAACATTCTGATTTCTTTATTTTTTATAGAGGTTCTTGATGGTATTGAATCCATTTATAGAGCATCTAAAAAACAATTCAACACTTCAAAATTCTAATTTTTTTTATTTATTTTTATGGGATTTCGGAAGAATTTGTGACATCACTAAACAACATCAATATTGATTAAATTTCTTAAATTGTTAATGAAATTAAAAATGTGATTTTTTTTATAATAATAATAAAAATGTATTAATTCGTTGTTAATTGTAAAACTAATAAATAACAATAATGTCTTTAAAATACAAATATTATTTATGTATGTATTTATAAGAAATTAAAATAATAAATAAAAATAAATAATTACATTAAAGCATTAAAACATTATATTCATGTACATATTTTTTAATTATAACGTTTTTTACCAAAAATGCAATATATAAAATAAATTATGAGAAGTAATATAAATCCTCCTGACATATGATTCAGAATTATAATAAATTTACAATGATACTCATTATGTTCTCTTTATACAATAATAATCTAATAATAAACGTCGTTTCATTCCAGCCCCTCGCTATATTTTATATATCCATAAATATTTTATATATGGAAATGTATATTGCACAATTAAAATATAATATATGAAGAGTTTTAGTGTTTAGATGTGATATGAAGATAAAAATTAGGAGATGCAAAGTTCAAGTTATTATTGTTTTAGAGAGTTTATTTCTATTTTGTATTTAAGCATATTTTAGTTCTTTGATATTAATGTCATGAAGTTTTATTTTTGTGTTTTTGTTTGAATTTCTATTCTATTGTGTTCCTGTATAAGTTTGAATCAAGTATGTCTGAATAGAAATCCTGTAGGTTTGTGGAGGAGTGGTATTTTTATTGCTAGTGGGTTGACCCTACATCCTGAGGCTAGAGGTCGGATGTTTCTATGTCTTTGAGTGGTATAATTTGTGAGGTTGGGGAACATCTTGACAATGGGTCTTTGGAGTGGGACAAGATGCATGGTAGCAGTTGTAGAGTTTTCAGCTTGGGGTTCGTTCGCCTGTACAAGCAGTTAGGGAGTTGGCTGGCAACGATGGTGTGGGTCGAGCATAGTTTCTAGTGGGGGCCTATGCTTCATCAGTGAGGTTGAGCTCAGAGAGGGACATGATGCCATGGATAGAGAGAAGTGCATCATGTAGACTAGCAGGAATAAGGGGAGGAGTTGGAATAGTCAAACGTCATTTTTCCTAGGCATGTAGACTTGCCTCCGTCCTTTGAATCACAAGAAGCTCAAATTCTTCAAGTTACAGTACATCACAATGATCACAATAATATCATTATTTTTCTAAAAAATATCCATCATAACCATTGGCATATGCTAGATAAGTTAGCCTCCCTTTGCAGAGGTCATAAGTGTCTCAAGGAGGAGTAGGACAGAATTGAAGGGAGAATGACACACATGGAGGCACATGTACATGGAGTGTTTTTCCATCTTAGGGGTGGTGACCTTGATGACCAAGCTTTGGGCAACATAGATACTTAATGATGATTGTCGGATTTATTTTGATTCTCGGAAATTTTTGGTCCACTTGGGAAGTCAATCTTTGGTCCTCTAGTTTTCTTTTGTTAATGTCTATGACTTTTTGTCTGAAAAAAATGGCCAACAAATCCATTAGGACTAAGGCCATTGATTCTTTGAGGTTATGCTCATCACGATGTAAATTTTATTGGAATTAAGAGAAACCATTCACACACACACACACACACACACACACACACACACACACACACACACACATATATATATATATAATTTGGTAATTTCAAATATGTTTTGTTTCTGCCTCTGGTACCCTAAAAGTAATTGGCACCAGTGTTTGGAACATTAGGTGTCATTACTGTATAATAATCCCCTTCAAAATATGTCATGAATACGGGCATTTCGCTAATAGATGTAGCAAATCTAAAACTAATGTTCCTGAAGGCAACACCGAAACCTCCGAGGAAACTTGGGAGCAAGTAAAAAAGAAAAAACCAAACCCCCCTCATGGTCCAAACTCTAAAGTCCCCCCAAAAACCCCCCCCCCTTCCTTCTCAACCCTCTGGCCCTATTCCCTCCTTCCCCTCCTCCTCCAACCCCTTTGAAACCTTGTCCACAGAGGACCCCCCATCCCCTCCTCCTTCCCCCAGAGGTACCGCCATCATCATCTCCTCCCCTATCTCCATTCCCCAGTCCTCCCTCCCCAACAGTGGAGAGAATCTTAACCCGAAATAAATCAAAGGAAAACAACCTCTCCATAGATCCCCCCAGGAAAGTTGGTAGAAAGTCTAATAAAGAAATTAGAGATGAAAACGCAGAAAAAGAAATGGCCACAAGAATGCAGCAACCAATGGATACATTCCTAGAAAAAACAAAAGGAAGCGGAGAAAAAATGAAGGAGAAAAGCAGGACTTACACCAAACAAGGTAAATGATGATTTTGATCTCCTGGAATTGTAGGGGGGTGGGCTCCTCCCTAAAAACAAATGCAGTCCGAGACCTCCTCAAATCTGAACAACCATACCTTCTCCTACTTCAGGAGACCAAAATCACGAAACAAGAATTCCAAAATCACATAAAAAAAGAAAAAGATATGCAGGTGTAGCAACAAGCGTAGCAGGCGCCTCAGGAGGCATAGGAACTCTATGGGACAAGAACAAATGGGAACTCCAAGAGAAAAAGGCCTACAGCTGGTGGGTAAGAACAGACATCCGGGACAAAGCCACAAAAGAGGAATATACCATTTACAACATTTACGCCCCAAACCATTACAGGGACAAAGCTTCTTACTGGGATACAATAACATCAGATCTAATGACAACTCAGGGAAGGAATATTTTCCTTGGAGGGGACCTAAACCTCATAAGGAATGCAGATGAGAAATTGGGAGGAAACTTCTATGCTGACCCATCAAGAGACTCCCTCGAAGCAATAATTCAAACTCATAACCTAGTGGACATCCCTCCGCACAATGGGAGATTCACTTGGAGCAACAAAAGAATTGGCAGCAGCAATATGAAGGAGAGACTCGACCGAATCCTTGTACAAGAAAGAATAGTGGCCAGATTCTCAAATATTCAAAGCAAAATCATCCTGGGCTATTTCTCAGACCACAAACCAGTGGCACTGATTTTAGACAAAGGAAAAAACATGGGGCCTCTCCCCTTTAAATATAATAAGGCCTAGGACAGAAAAGAGGAATTCCCCACTTCATATGGGAAACCAAGCTCAAATACCTCAGGAATGTCATCAAAGGATGGGCAAGAAACCACGCTGCAGAGGAATCAAAAAAAAGAGCTGACCTCCAAACAAAGCTGGAACAGTGGAACCAGGACAAGGAGCGTACCCAGTTTACAGAAGAAGACCAGGCCAAAGAGAATGAGATGTACAGGGACCTGTACAAACAGCACAGGGAGGAAGAAGAAGAGCAGAGACAAAAATCTCACTGCCTTTGGCTCAAAGCCGGCGACAAAAACACTTCTTTTTTTCACAATAGCCTAAAACTGAGGCGTGCAATGAATCACATAGAGAGAATAATGATAGAGGGAAGAGAAATAAGAGACCAAGAGGAAATTAAAGAGGCTGCGTTCAACCACTTCAGCGCCCTCCTTACAGCAGACCCTCAGCCCATCGATAGTGAGGATTTTCTCAGCTCAATTGAAAATAAAATAACAGCTGATCAAAACAACGAGCTGGACAAAGGGGTCACAATAGAGGAAATAGAGTGATCGATCTTCAGTATGGCACAGGACAAGGCTCCGGGCCCAGATGGATTCACAATGGCATTCTAAAGAACTCATTGGGAAACCATCAAGAAAGACTTCGTAAGAATGGTAAAGAATTTCGTCTCTAAGAGCAAATTGGGGAACAACATCAAATCCTCCCATCTAGCCCTCATCCCCAACGATCCCAATCCTCAATCCTTCGACCGATTCCGGCCAATCTCCCTATGCAATGTATCCTATAAGATCATCACCAAAATCCTAGCCAATAGGATTAAAAAGCTCCTCCCCTCCCTCATCTCTGAGAACCAAGGAGGCTTCGTTCCCAAAAGACACATCACGGACAATGTGATCCTCATTCAAGAGGCAATTCACAACAGTATCAATAGAAAGGAAAAGGGGATGATTATCAAATTAGACATGGCCAACGCATTTGATAGAGTCAATCATCAATTCCTTAAGGCGGTCCTCGAAAAATTTGGGGTCTCCAGCATCTTCATCAGTAGGATCATGGAATGCATATCCTTGCCTTGGACAGCTCCACTGATCAACAGCAGACCAAGCAATTTTTTCAGAAGTTCGAGGGGGCTGAGACAAGGCTGCCCTCTCTCCCCATTTCTCTACATCATTATGGTCGTAACACTAAGCATACACCTGGAAAATCTGCGCAGGCAAAAAGAAATTACAGGCATCAGCATTACGCGTGGAACCAAGGAGATAAACCACTCCCTCTTCATAGATGACACCCTCCTAATAGGAGGAGCTTCCAGTCTCATGGCTAGAAGGTTTAAGAAAACATTAGACCTCTTTCTCCAAGTGTCTGGGGGAAAGCACAACAATAATAAGTGCATGCTATATACCTGGAACGTCCTCAGGCACATCACTCAGAGAATTTCCATAATCTTGGACATCCCTGCCCAAAGGAATTGGAGTCATTTCATGTATCTGGGATTACCTTTAGCCAAGACTCAGTCAAAACCGAAATCTGGGTGAAAGTAATCAAGAAGCTGAGAGGCAAACTTCAAAGCTGGGGGATGTCATGGCTCAACCTAGCTGGAAGAACAACTCTAATAAAAGCCATCCTTTCAGCCCTCCCTATTTATGAGTTTTCCATCACTCTCGCCCCGGCTAGCATTCATAAACACATGGAATTAATTCTCAGAAGCTTCTCGTGGCAAGGAGGAAGGAAGGACTCCAAAAAGTTCAGCCTTGTTAAATGGGACCAGGTAATCTTACCATTTGAAAAAGGAGGGATAGGAATCAGAATTCCAAGATTAGCTAATATGGCCATGGGATTTAAGCTAATTTGGAGAATTCTCAGTGAAAAAGGAGCCTGGTGGACAGAAGCAATCAAGCGAAAATACTTGAATGGGCCCAACTCCAACATCCTAGTGGATCCAATTGCTGACAGATAGTGTACACCATTTTGGAAACTCATAAAAAAACTCTTCCGCTCCTCAAAGGTTACATTTCAAGAGCTCCAGGCAATGGAAGTGGCATTAACATATGGACTGAACGCATAATGGGCACTGAAGCAAGGGAAGCTCTCCCAAATCTCAGACCCCTACATTTGTGGATGGAAGCAAAAAAGTTAAAGTCCCTTTATGACATTTCCATTTGGGAACAAAATAGGTGGCTGGGTTGGAAACACCTCCGCCTCCCCTTCAATCTCAGAGAGCAGTGGGCTGACCTCAAGCTTTCTCTCACAGGTTCAGCTCCACTCAATAGACTGTCCGAGGATAAATATATGTGGGACCCCAATGGTGGTAGCTACACTGTCAAAGAAGGGTATAAAATCCTCCAAAATGCCTCAGCCATCAACAATTGGCCTCTTCACAAAGTAGTCTAGAACCATGAATGCCTTCCAAAGGTCAAGTTTTTTAACCGGACCCTTCTGAAAAACAAAATCCTTACAGCGGAAAATTTAAGGAAGAAGGGCATCCTTGGCCCCTCAATATGCTGCCTGTGTAGAGCAGCGGAAGAAAGCAGCAACCATCTCTTCCTTGAATGCACCTTTGCCCGAAAATGCTAGAAGCTTATAACCATCCCTTTAAGCATTGGAGACCTGCCCAACCAGATCTCCCTCCTGCAAAAAAACTGGGGGAACAGCTATCCCTACCCCAAGAAAAACAAAACCCTGGCCAAAAGACTGTGGAACAACATTCCTCCAAACCTTTGTTGGCAAATCTGGATTGCCCGAAACAAATGTATCTTCAACAACAAGAAGCCCAGTATCCCCTGCATCCTCGCAAAATCAATTGCCCTCATCTCTGAAACTCTCAGTGCTAATGGAATAGTCCAATCAGACCAGGAAACAGGGAACCCAAGGGAAATGGAATGGATAGCCAAATTCAACTACGAATCAAGGAGCCATACAACAATAAACACACGTCAAAAAAAGATAGATTGGAAATTAAGAGGCCCGGATGAAGAAATCAGAGGATGGATTCAAAACCAAAAGAGGCCCTCCCTCCAATTCGATGGAGCCTCAAAAAATAATCCGGGACAGGCAAGTGCTGGGGGAGTCATCAAAGACCAACAAGGCAAGATTCTGGTGACTTAGGAATGGGGATTGGGCATAATGTCCAATAATAAAGCCGAGGCTTATAGCCTCCTACTAGGAACCTCCATTCTCAGAAGACTTGGCCTCCAACATCCGCTCATAATGGGGGATTCAGCTATCATTATAGCAGCAATGACCTCAGGGAAGGATTTCAATCAAATTGCCCTGAACAATATTAAGTCCAGGATCATTGACAATTTAAGAGACATTGAAGGTGCCACTTTTAAACATGTGCTAAGGAGCAGCAACAAGGAAGCAGATGAGCAAGCAAACAAGGCAGTGAGTAGGCAAGTTGGCCAAGTTAAGGAAAATGAATCCATCTATGACAGAGCAATACCATAAAGATTCCTATCCCATCCCATCGTATCAGACTCTGAGCCATCTCAGTCATCATCCCTCTCGAACTCAGCACATCCCCATATCTCCTTTCTATTAGGTAAATCTCCTCGACTACGTAAATCCGTCCTTTCGCTCTCAGATCCTCCCCTCCATATCAGACCAGGTCACCTCCCTAAAACCCGAACTCGTGATCCTTCTAATCTCAGTCGCCTCTCCAGGGCTTGGTCCTGCCAGCCATCATCCCAAAATCATCATCGCACGCAGCATGATCTCCCTCTGGATTATCATTCATCATCTGATTAGAATCTCTCTGCCTTGGATCCCCTGTTCAAGCTGCCTCCCTTCCCCTATTTATTACAGCAAGACCCTCTCTTTAATCAACCTCCTCAGCGATTGGAAGGCTCAGGGGCATGTCTCCTTTCAGTCCAGAACTCTTCAAGAAGTTGTGCGCGGTCTGCAAGAGCCTGGATCTCCCCTCTTATCAGTGGTAATCTTAGGCTTTCTAATTTATTAGGCGCTCCTAATCTCTAACTGGTTTCCAGCTATGCTGTCTCTGTGTCCCCTCTTTCGGTCCTCCACTACCTCTACCTTCTGTTGCTTCCCCTCCATTTTGTTTCATCCCCTGCGCATCTCAGTTCCCATCACAGCTGCGCGTTATCCTATACTCCGGAACCAAAAGATTTTCATCAAGCGAGGCAGCCCCTGCACTCAAGCTCGCCTCCCTCCGAATTGATCGAGGTATAATTTCTGCCCTTCTCAGGTTTTTTGGTCGCTGACTTCCTTGGCTGTTCATTTCCTCTCAGACATGGCGGAGCCCTCTGAAATCAGACCCCAGAATGAGAACCAGACGGGCAGCAATCCTCCTGAGAATCCTCTGGACCGCGTGTTGGGAAATAACACTTGTACGCTTTGCAAGCAGCATTGTTTCATGATTGCAAGGATCATCAAACGCCATAACGAGCTCAAGGAAGATTATCAAGCTGACAGTCGCTCCAAGAGGAAAAAATTGGAAAAGCAGCGAGCTGAAATAGAGAGCCTGAAAGAAAAATGCACACATCTTGAAGAGGCCATCGCACACATTAAAAACATCATTGATGCCATACAAGCAGAAGCCTCCACCAGAGCAAGCAAGAAGGATACCCAGATGGAGGACTCAGTCAACCAGTTTTGGTAAAATCACATGGCCAGAAAATTTTGTTTCCTCGCAGGTCTCTTTGTAAGGCAATATAGCCGTTTCTTATTTCAGTACATTAGCTATAAGTTTACCACTAAAAATTTAGCGCCTGCGCGCCCATTTTGGACTTCTTTACCTCTCTCTCCTCTCCTTGTAACAACGCTCATATTCAGCAGTTTTTTATAATAGATAAGTACCCGACCATGTTAAAAAAAATAATCCCCTTCAAAAACATGTCTTCACTTACAAAACCTCTATTCATATAATGCTAAAGTTCACTCACATCACAACCACTTTCATACAATTGAAGCAATGACAAATGCAAAGATGTAGGAGTGCAGAAAAGCACCTCCACAATAGAAATGAGATTTTTTGCCCATAAAAAATGCTAATAGACTGTCATTCATATTTGAGATGGATTATCAAATTCAAATAATAGGAAGGTTAAATTTCACACTACCTTTTCATTTAATACTTCAGTGAGAGAGCATTGTAAGAGTCCCAAATGCAATGTTCCTCATTCAACAAAATTATGATTTACCAAATTTGTCAATATTTATGAATTCATGTGGGAGTGTAGAGGTGTGAAGGAAGCACAATGAAATCTCCCTCTGTACCTCTGGATTCTTCACAATTGCAGTGGATTTGTTATTTTAATTTTAATTGCACTTTGCCACCAAATTTTGCCTTCATTTGCACTTCCACACTTTCCACAATGAAAACTTCTTCCGCATAATCATCGAGCCCCCTCTACCACTGCAACCCCTTAGTTATGTAAGTGACCTACATCCCTATCAATGATGGTATCATTTAGCGTAGCAATAGTAGTACATGTTAGAGCACTTACTAACATAGTAAATTCTTACAAAATTAGTTTTTTTTTGTTTCTAACAAACTTGACAAACACCAAAAATAAAATGCTCCCTACCAAAAGAGTTATGTCACATTAAAACTTGCTCACCTCATAGAAATTTAAAAATAAGATTTCCCTAAATTATAAAACTATTTTTTAATTTACACAAAAATAAGAATATTTATTGTTTTACCGAAAATTTTGGTTAAACATACACATACTCAATTAAATTATCAAAATTCAACAAACTTTTCACTCTGAAGCGACTGTTACTATCTCTCACGAGGCAAGGGCTAATGACATGAAAAATCTTAATTGGATTTTTAACTTTTTATTGGAAATATATAAACTTATTTAGAAATAAAATTTGAATAAACATAATTTTATTTAAAATTTTATTTCTTAATAATATGAATAAAACATTTTTTAATAATATTGAATAAAACATTATTTGCAGATTTTTTTCATTTTTTCAAATAAATACAGTTTGCATTTAATTTTAAAAATTATATTAATAAATGCATGATTGTAAGTTTGTTTTAAAGATGTCTCTTTCAATAATTATATAGATTGTGAAACTCTAGATTTAAGTTATTTTAATAATTATTGCAGATTGAGAAATTTCGTTATTTAATTTTATATATTAATTTATTTATTTTTATTTAAATATAAGCAAATAA
>APFE030342789.1:40956-65394 GCA_000404065.3 Pinus taeda
TTTTTTAAGATTTATGTTTATTGATATTGTGAAAATAGGAATTTAAATAATAATTAAATATCATTCTTTAATATTTTTATTATTGGTATTACTTTTTCGCTTAACAAAAATTATTTGATTATTAATACAGTTAGTGGATATGAATTGTTTTAATATTATTGTAGTTGGAGAATTAAAATAACAAATAAATTTATTATATTATTAATTGATATTTTATACAATTAAATAATCTAATATTTTTTATTAATCTTAAACGTTTACTTTTAATATTGTATTATTTTTTCTTTAAAATATTTTTTTTTTAATTATTTTTTTTCTAGTTTTTTTTGCATTTTTACAATTTATGTTAACATATCTTGTCTAGGTTATTTAGCTAAGTCTTGATGATGAACCACACTCAATGGTTCAAAACCCGTAGATTCAAAAAATTGACATGTGATTTACTGGAAATTTGTCCAAAAAAGCTATTATGAATCACTAAAAGTGACACTCATTTTTTTTAAGATAATATATATTCCTCAAATTTTTAAATTTTAAATTGTGATGATGGTGTTTATTTTTTATCTGAAAATTTTTATTTTTTTTACTATGTTAAATTGTGGCTTTTTCATAATATTTTAATTTTGATTAATTGTTTATTTGACCATCGTATTATAATTTTAATTATTTATTTTATATATAAATTAATTTAAAAAAATTATATATTGTTATATACCGATTTTAAAGATATCTTATGAAAAATTGAGAAAGATTAAGAAATAATTTTGATTCTGTTTTGTTGCTTTTTTGTTTCAGGGTTTATCGAGAAACAATTCACATCATGGAAAATTTTATCAAAAGATAAATATTATTAAATTTAAATTAAAAAAAAAATTGTGATAAAATTTTGAATTAAAATAAGTATATATATATATATAATGAATTAAATTTTTGAAAAAAAAATTTAATAATATTTAATAAAATATTTAATAAATAAAATATATTGAATTTGAAAGTAAATTATATTTATATTTTTAAAATTAGAATAAAAATAAAAAATTTTGTCCTAATTAAGTGTTGCAAGTCTAGATTTTGGAGGTTAGGGGAAACTCTCCAGGTTGCCACATCTCATCATATTTAATAGGAGTGATATGGCCAACCCTCCCCATGCAACATATATTTCAATTGCATACAATACTCTCCATTCCAATGTTAGTAGTTACCGTGCTCAACTGCTTTGAAAGGAGAGACCTTTCTCTTCGTCCTTTTTAATATGTCAAAGCTTCTCCCATGCTGTAGGTGGGATAGTTTTAATGTGCTCAATTGCTTTTAAAGGAGAGACCTTTCTCTTTGTCGTTTTTAATATGTCAAAGCTTCTCCCATGCTATAGGTGAGGAGAGACCTTTCTCTTTGTCCTTTTTAATATGTCAAAGCTTCTCCCATGCTATAGGTGGGATAGTTCCCTTGGGCATCTCGAAGTGGAAAGTTTGCATTGGGCAATAAATTCACAAAACTATAAAGTAGTCGATGGGATTTCTCTCATGATTAGACATTGAATTTCTGTTCTAGTTATGAATTGAGATGCACCTGCATTTTAAGCTATTTGGATACATGGTTTGGGGGTCTTCGACATAGACACTAGAAGATAAGAAATGGTAATGGGATAGACCTTGGGAATTCAAGGGTCACACTTCTCATGATGTTGATGAAAACATTGGAGCTGCACACTATAGGAGCAGAAGGTGCCAATGTTCATCTAGCTAGCACAACCTCGTCGGTTCAGGTCCACAGGGCTACTCAATACATGGTAATGTTCTATTCTTACGATTTAGTTATTTCTTTCTCATATTCTCATTCTAGTTATTTAATATTCACTTGATTTGTTTTGAGGTTAACTGAATTTGATAATGGCCGAAATTATGGTCTCTCCTGGCGAGCATTAGACCCTTGCTAGGGGTCTTTCATCTGTTATTCTTTTTCATTCATCCTCCTTTGTTTGCTGGCCTAGTCTACCTTAAAATTCATAACCTCGTGGGTTATTCATTTTTCTTGCTTTCTCAATCTCAATCTTTTTGCCTCGTGGGTGTTGTGGGTATGACACTTGGCCTATCTATTTTTCTTTTGATGCAATATGCCCCGATAGCGAATGCACAACCATTGGGGGATGGGAGCACGATGCATGCCCAAGCTCAAGTTCAAGATGTTATAGTCGTCTTCCATTTTACCACAACCCTAAAATTCATGAGAAAATTTGTCAACTCAAATCTTTAACCAACAAAAATCGATAAGCTTATTTTGATTCAAAAATTCAATCAGAGGTAGCTAATTGTGTTCCTAACCCTCGCTATACCAAGGTAAGAAAATTTGTCAACTCAAATCTTTAACCAACAAAAATCAATAAGCTTATTTTGATTAAAAAATTCAATCACATGTAGCTAATTGGGTTCCTGGCCCTCGCTATACCAAGGTAAGATGGTTCTCATACTTGAAATCCATCAATGTGCATCGCTGAATGAAAACATGTATCCACATTGTTCTAACAGAGAAACATAACAATTGCAATGGTATAAGCTCTTATTTGAATAAAATCAAGTGGGTGCAACATTATCAGTGCTCTTGTCTTGCTAGTTTGGATACTTGGCTTGCTTACTTTGAACTTCGTCTTCAATGTGACCTAAAACCTCCTACTCCAAGTGGGACAACAAGTTAAGACAACCCCAATCACATCTTGAGACTGATGATATGCTCTACCAACCAACAATTGTTTTCTTTCTTTGTGTAGTCCAATCCATGGTAGATGTCAATAGTTTACTAGAGTTTGTAGTTTTTAATTCAAATTATCTACTATGGTTAGCGATCAACAAATCTACTTTCTACTTTCGACATATTGAGAATCAACATTACATTAACAATATTATTTGTTTTGGCATTTGATAATATTTGGAGGCAATACAATTTAAATTAATACACAAAAAGTATTATTAATTTCACCACATATCAATAATAATAAAAATAAATTTTTTTATCAGAAACCCACAAATTAGCCAGAGAAATAATGGGAATTCCAACAAGAAAATTGGGTTTCAGATGTCAAACTTTAAGATTTTGGGTGCTCCGGAGGTTCTTGATGGTGCTGAATCCATTTATAGAGCATCTAAAAAACAATTCAAACACTTCAACATTATGATTTTTTTTTTTTTTTTTATGGAGGTTCTTGATGGTGCTAAATCCATTTATAGAGCATTTAGAAAACAATTCAAACACTTCAACGTTATGATTTTTGTTATGGAGGTTCTTCATGGTACTGAATCCATTTATAAAGCATCTAAAAAACAACTCAAACACTTCAACATTTTAATTTTTTAATCAATTTTTATGGGATTCCAGAGAGAAAACTGTCAGATAAATTTGTGACATCACTAAAACAACATCCATTCTTATTAAATTTCTTAAATAATTAATAAAATTAAAAATGTGATTTTTTTTAATAATAATAAAATAAAAATATAATTAATTCAATGTTAATTGTAAACTAATAGATAGATACGATGAATGTCTTAAAAACGAATAATTATTTATGTAAATATTTAAAGAAATTAAATAATTAAATAAAAAAAAATAAATTACATTAAATCATTAAAAATTATATTCATGTACATATTTTATTATAATTTTTTTTTTTACCAAAAACACAATATATAAGATAAATTAGGAGAAGTAATAAAAAATCCTCCTGATATATAATTCAGGATTATAATAAATTTACAATGATACTCATTATGTTCTCTTTATACAATAATAATCTAATAATAAAGGCCGTTTCATTCTAGCCCCTCTATATATATAGATATCTTCGTTCATATATATCTTCTTTCAACCCATATATATTTATATTTCTTTTTCTTTTTTCCTTTTCACATTCTAGAAATCCATAACAATCGCGACAATTCTAGACCTGGACCGGAAATCACACCCCCTTGCGTTTGCGTGTGTCTTTGAAATTTTGAATTTCAAGTATAATGTATGATCCAACTGTCCACATTTCAAGTATAACGTATAACGTAAGGAATATTGAGGCTCCAATCGCACATTCCACGGGAATTGCTCCCCAGTACAGATCTGAGGGGAAATGGGAGGGAATCCTTCGCGTATACGGCACTTCCAACGTTGACTGACGTAATTAATATAGCTAGTGACTACAACGACGGGAGTAAATTCAATTTCACTGAGGATAGAGTTCTATTCAGGACCCTTAAGATACGCAGTAGTCTATAATGCGACTTTTTGAAAGTCTTTTCGGCGGATTTTGCCGGTCAAAATCCGGCAGCAATTTATTGGAATCCCAAGTTATGATAGCTAGTTTCTGCACAATCAATGGCTCCCAAGGGTTTTCAAGGGCGTTGAATCCAAATATGCAGTTAAAAAACCATTTTAACTGCTTAAAATCAAGATTTAACCTCATTTCTTCCGCCGAATTCCGTCACCGGAATCTCCAAAAAGTCGCATTATAGACAACTCCTTAAGATACAGTTACCTGTAATAAATTGATATGATTTCGACATCGGTCTATAATTCCAAGAAATATGGTCGTACCAGAGGCGCTACAACAGCTAAAACGATGGAGCCTGATAATATGCAAATTAATAGTTTCTACAAAAGCCATTCTACCGAGGAAATGACTTCGGCTACCAAGACAGGAGAGATCACTATGACCAACATGCGTTTCCCAATAGATTGAGCAGCGAAGCTTTATTGCCCCAAATTTTAATTTTGCATCCCTATGGTATTTGTATGTGATGAATAGTTAAAAGTATAACTATGAAAATGGGATTTAGGAAGTCCAGTAAGTTACATGTTTAATTTAAATTAGTATTATATATATGTTTCCTCTCGCTAGTAAAACAGAAATACATGGTTTCTCTTTAGATGTTTTTGGAAGTTAATAGATATCAAGTGACAAATCCATTGAAATTATAACTTTTGTTAAAATTTTCACGTGGTTGGAATTATTATTAAATAGTTAGATTTATGAATTCTCAAAGATCCTAAATTTTCATCAGGTTGTCGATATGGGATAGAGTTATTTTTTAATTAGAAAAATTATAAATAAAATGTAAAATATGCACTTATCAATTATGGAAGAATTGTGATGGTTTTAAATGGTAATATTTTTAATTGAGATATTTTGTTATTGTTTATAATCCTTATAATCATAAAAGTCATATTTTATCATTTTGTTAATATAAGTGGGACTTTTTTAAGAGTAATTTTGTTATGGTTTATAATCCTTATAATTGTAATAGTCATATATTTTTGTTAATATATGTTGGATTGTTTTAGGGTAGTCTAATACTATGGTGGCAATAGAGTTCTTAAGGGGATACTATTCTTTGGGATATGTATTTTTATGAAAAAATCGAATTTTGGATTGCGAGCATTGTAGGTGTAAATACTAATTGGGATACTACTAATTGGGTAGTGAGAAAAGATTTAGACTCATGGATAGAAAAACTTTACCCTTGTGGATGAGCCTATAGTTGAGTAAAATATCCTTCTTTTATAGTGAGTCTATGGACAACAATTTCCATTCTAACACTCTCAAATGATGACTAGGGGGTTGCCCCCTTAGTTTCCAAACAAAAAATATGTGGTACTCCAAAGTGGATGTGCGGCGCAAAGATTATTTCATGGGTCTCCAACTAGATAAAATACGTCTATGGTCAATCAATGGATCTAGAATGATGATACAATCCCTCCCAAGTCTCGCGAGGTGAGATAAAACCCTATCTAGGCCCTACATCAACTACTAAGTGTCTCGTGCAAGTATGTGGTCGGTTAGGAAATGTGATCTAAGTGCATAATCATCTTTGTATGGTTAGGGCATGAGCAAGTCATATATGGTGCTAAAGAATCCCATGGTATGGAAGTCAATGATCTATTGTGGTGGAGGCCCATGGCTCTAACCGTTCACACTACAAGTGTCATCATGACCCTCTATAGGGCTTGGTTACTTTATAGGGAGGACCAACCCAAGATGAAGAACCGTCTGCAATGTTGTATAAGATCCAATATGTCTCCTCACATTCCAATAGAACAATTCATTAGTGTAATTCAATAAATAAGATTTCAAATAAAGGGAAAAAGTGGACAGTTTAGAGTGGCATACCCTTCCTAATGGTCTTTATAATTTACAAGTGTTACCAAGCTCAACAGGGAGGATAATAAAGGATCTTGTTAGGTGGTTTTAGCCTCTAAGGGAGTGACAAGTCCATGGTACATCCATCAAATGGAAGATTGTATGTGAAATGATTGTGAAATAGAATGGGGCAATAGGGAAGGATCCAAGCCACATGCCATGGTACAAGAGTATCTATGATGTGGGAAGCCCACACATGGTTATATGGATGTAGAAGGGAGCAATCATGGTACATTAGTTACCCTAGCCTTTTTTTTGCACCCTTCTTCATATGTCTTTTTCCTTTTATTGATCTTCTTTCTTTTAACTTCTTTTAGCTCCACTGAATGAGAGCATGATATGCATGATAAACCAATTATTTCCCACTCAAGGTTGTGCATTTCATCGCCCATCAAGGGTTGGCACAATCATGGGTTCCTTAATGATGAAAGGGCACACATTGAGGCCCTAGGAATGAGGGTGATGACCATAATGATTTTATGCTACATTTCCTCTTGTAAGTGGCCAAATTATGCTTTTAAATTTCAATTTAGCTATATCAACTTCTCGGCCACCATTCCAGGCCTGACCTAAAGCATGGAAAAGGGAAGGAGGAGACTAACCCCTTGTCGACCCAATGGAAAAATGTGGACCCGAGTTGGAAAATTGTGAAAATTGGTTATAATGAGCGAAGGAGAGTGAGATATGTGATGTTGGGAAGTGGAACCACGCAACCAAGATTAGGATTTCCCATGCAGAGCCCCTCCTAAAGTTAATAACCAATAAAAAAAACTCCCACCATAAAAAAATTGTTGTCCGACTAAATTTATAAGATCAGTAGAAAACATCAACACTTGCCTATAAAATACAAATGATTATTTATATACATATTTATAGGATAATTAAATAATTAAATAAAAATAAATAATTACATTCAAACATTTAAAAAATTATTATAACATTTTCCTGAATCTTAAATGTTTATGTAAGCATTTTTAATTATAAATTTTATCAAAAGATAATACAAATTATGAAAAGTAATATAAATCCTCCGTGGACATAATTCAGATTTAGTAAATAATTAACAATGAACTCGATTTATATTTTTATAGATACTAATCAAATAAAGAACTCCTTACTTATTTATTTATTTATTCTTTTCTTTTGTATTTATAATTTTTATTATCAGGGTTTAGAATCTAACCTACAACTGTCTGATTCTAGAAAGCCGTAACTGTCGCGACAATATCTCGCCCAAATCAGTTCCCGTTGCGCATGTCTTTGAAATTTTGAATTTCAAGTATAACGTACTTGGAACCGAGACACCACGACAGAAAAGATTGAGACTCCAATCGCACATTCCACCGGAATTGCTCCCACAGATTTGAGGGGAAAAGGGAGGGAATCCTCGGCGTATACGGCACTTCGAAAGTTGAGTGACCTAATTAATATGACTGGTGAATACGACGGGAGTAAATTTAACATTCACTTGACCTCCAAGACTCCATTTCACCGAGGATAGAGTTCTATTGAGGACCCTTAACATAGGGTTACCACCGGTAATAAATTTAGATGATTTCGACATCGGTCTTTAATTCAAAGGAATATGATGATAACAGAGGCGTCACAACTGCTAAGACGATGGAGGCTTTAAATAGGCAAAGAAATTTATGGCTTGTCTACCGAGGAAATGACTTCTGCTATCAAGACAGGGGACATAACTGTGACCAACACGCGTTTCAAAAGTTTGAGCATCGCAGCTTTATCGAGGGCCCGGGCATCTGTCCATGCCAAATATTTTTTAACCAAATCTATCCCAACAGATCATCGTTAGTGTTCATCTGCCGACAATTCTTTCATATGGTTTAGCCATCTCCTTTGCACTGCATCCCTTGAGGTTGATTATGTGAAGCATTCAATATATATTTATATATAAACTGCAGATACTAATATCTAGAAGTAAGTTTATTGAAGCATTCTATTATATATTATATATATATAAGTGCGGATACTAAATTATTTTTTACCTTAGATACAGACTTGCCATAATATTGTCATAAGGCTGTCATCTCCGCAACTTAAGAGGGCATCTTTCTTACAGGGTATATTAGAATAACTAATTAGCTAGTGTATCCTTATTGAAGGAACACCATCCATCAGTGGACAATCATGCTTTGAGAGAAAAATAGAAAGAACTTAATTGTTAAAATAAGAGAACTTGCCATCTAATGCCAAGCACTGTATTCAAGCTATTACCTTAAATCTTTTTTAGTGATAAGAATTAGGTTCAAAATAAGCTCATGGGTTAGATTGAATGGTTGAGTGCTTTGAACTTACAAATTGGTGGTCTCAGGATCAAATCCCTAAGCTGGGTGCAATATTAATATTGTGGACCTCACTCAATGTTCCTGAGCGGTTAGATTGCCTAAACTGCAATTGACCAGTTTACCCTAGATACCATTGTTTTGAAAACAAGTACTTCTAGCCAATAAAGTAATGGTTCATTGTTAAATCAACCGAGTGCTAAGCCATCCTTCAGGATCCCGTTCTCACTATGATCTGCTGCACTTCCATCCGATAAATTTAAAAAGGATAAGACCTTATGCAAAATGCAAGAAATTTGGATGGAATAACCTTCAAACCTGGCACCTAAGCTAAAGGAAGCCTCTCTTTGCACTGCAGCCCCTTGAGGTATGTTTCTGTGAAGCATTCCAATATATCTATATATATATAAACTGCAAGATACCTAATTATCTAGAGATATGTTTATGTGAAGCATTCCAATATATATATATATATATATATATATATAAACCGCAGACACTAAATTATATTTTACCCCATATACTAAATTTTGTACTCAAAGGGTATCTAATAAAGCATCCATTTAATAACAGATCATTACAGACTTGCAGTAATTTTGCCTAAATTTTGTACTCAAAGTGTATCCGATAGAGCATCCATTTAATAATGAATCATTGCAGACTTGCAGTAATTTTGTCATAAGGTTGTCAAAAAGCATCCATTTTGATAACGGAGCATTGCAGACTTGCAGTAATTCTGTCATAAGGTTGTCATCTCCGCAACTCAAAAGGGCATCGTTCTTACAACTTATATTAGAATAACTAATCAGCTAGTTTATCCCTACTGAAGGAACAACATCCATAAGTGGACAATCATGCTTTGAGAGAAAAATAGAAAGAACCTAATTGCAAAAATAACAGAACTTGCCATCTAAAGCCAAGCACACTATATTCAAGCTATTACCTTAAATCTTTTTTAGTGATAAGAATTAGGTTCAAAATAAGCTCATGGGTTAGATTGAATGGCTGAGTGCTTTGAACTTACAAGTTGGTGGTCTCATGATCAAGTCCCTGGGCTGGCTGCCTTTGTTAATATTAATATTGTGGACCTCACTCAATGTTCCTAAGCAGTTAGATTGCCCAAACTGCAACTGACCAGTTTACCCTAAATACCATCCTCGGAATGAAGGAATTGCCCGTGGATTTCATGGGACATGCATTTCATTGAAAGCACAAAAAGGAAACCAGGTTCAAAACCCCTCAACGATATGGTACCACATTCATACCATCGACATTGTTAACTACCGTATCTGTGACTGCTTTTAATCCTGGCAATCTTGATAGTCCATAGATGTTGTGTACCTTGATGGACAATGCCAAGTAACTCCTAGGTGAATTTGACAAGATAGATACCCTTAGCACTAAGTCAAGCCTTGGGCTTAGTGCCTATGAACAAACCCACTTTACAGTTTTATCATTTCACACAGATTTTAACACTTTCTCCAACTCACAAATTAAAGTTTTATTGACCACATAATTTTTTCAGTTCACATACTCACACATTTTGATTAAACAGTCCTTTTTATAGTCTCCATAGTGTTTCGAAATAGAACCATGAATGAAACAAGATAGTCACTGCATTGGTGCTTTGAGCAATCAAATTAAATTAATACATTATATAGTTTATTTCAAAATAGGTAAAGAAGCATCCGAGACAATAAAGCTTATGTAGTCACAGGTACCACTGATACTATGAACAAAATTGGTCCAAAAACCATGGACAGGAACAATAGAAAGAAACACAGGCATGGCATTTGCGCTTGAGAAATCAGAGAACCCATTTTTGAGAGCACTAACCTGCAATGTAAGCAGAAGAATTCTGAGAACCTGGGAACCTGGGCGAACAATTTCTGAACTGGGAAACAGTGTTGTACCTGCCATTGAAAAACCCAGAAGAGAACACTAAGAAAACACTGGAATAAAATTAAAATGTTGTAAGCAAAATGAGAAAGAATGGGATCAGAAAACCCATTTTTGAGAGCACTGACCTGAAAATTGAGCATGAACAATTTCTGAACAGTAAACGGAGGTGTAAACAGTGTGTACTTGAGCCACTGAGTGAACAATTTTTGAACAGTAAAATGGAGGTGTAAACAGTGTATATGGAACAACAGAGGGCTAGGTAGTGCACAACAGATAGCACAACAAAAGCTGGACATATTATTGCAGCAGTAAGTGGAAAAGCACAAAAACATTATGATCAGCCTGAGAATCAAAAGGACAACGAAAGTCTCTTTCAAAAAAAGACCTATCAACCTAATTATGAAAAGTAATATAAATCCTCCGTGTACATAATTCAGATTTGTAATAAATTTACAATGATAGTGATTATCTTCTACTTATAGGATACTAACCAAATTAATGGACTCCTTACTTACATATCTATATCTGCGTTACATACATATATATATTTATTGACTTTTTCTTTTGTATTTATAATTTTTATTATCAGGGTCTTTAGAATCTAACTTAAAAGCGTCGCCACAACTGTCTCTGATTCTAGAAATCCGTAACTGTCGCGACAATATCTCGCCCAAATCAGGCCCCGTTGCGCGTGTCTTTGAAATTTTGAATTTCAAGTATAACGTATGATCCAACGATCGTTGCGGTCCTTGGAACCGAGACAACACGACAGAAAAGATTGAGACTCCAATCGCACATTCCATGGGAATTGCTCCCACAGATTTGAGGGGAAAAGGGAGGGAATCTCGGCGTATACGGCACTTCGAAAGTTGACTGACCTAATTAATATGGCTAGTTAATACGACGTGAGTAAATTTAACATTCACTTGAGCTCCAAGATTTCACCTAGGATAGGGTTCTATTCAGGACCCTTAACCGGTAATAAATTTAGATGATTTCGACATCGGTCTTTAATTCAAAGGAATATGACGATAACAGAGGTGCCACAACTGCTAAATCGATGGAGGCTTTAAATAGGCAAAGAAATTAATGGCTGGTTTACTAAGGAAATGATTTCTGTCATCGAGACAGGGGATAACCAGCCTGTTATAGGGCATTAAATACCCTGATACATACATACTCTAAAACAAAATAACACACCACTTTTCTTTTTAATTTATGTAACCAGTATGTTATTTTCCTATAATTAAATTAAAAATAAAAACTATGTATTATTTTGTTATAAAACATATATGTACCAAGACATTTAATACCTTATAACATACTAATTAACCTTTACCGTAACCAACACCTTACACGTTTCCCAAAAGTTTGAGCATCGCAGCTTTATCGAGGGCCCGGGCATCTTTCCATGCCAAATATTTTTTAACCAAATCTATCCCAACATATCATCGTGAGTGTTCATCTGCCGACAATTCTTTTCGCCGTCGTATACGCCATATTTTAATTTTGCATCCACATGGTATTTGTATGTGATGAATAGTTAAAAGTATAGCTATGAAAATGGGGTTTAGGAAGTCGAGTATGTTAAATGTTAAATTTAAACTAGTATTATATATGGTAATAAAGCAGAAATACATGGTTTCTCTTTACACTTATATGATCTAAAAAATCGAGTTTTCAAAGGTTTTTGAAAGAGTTTAGATGTTTTTGGAAGTTAATAGATATCAAGTGACCAATCTATTGGAATTATAATTTTTGCTCAAATATTCATGTTGTTAGAGTTATTATTAAATAGTTAGATTTATGAATTCTCAAATATCGTGAATTCTCATCATGTTTTCGATAGGGGTGAGAGTTATTTTTTAGTTATAAAAATTATAAATAAAATGTAAACTATGTATTTAAAAATTATGAAAGAATTGTGATGGTAAAACGGTAATCATTTGAATTAAGATATTTTGTTAGGGTTTAATATCTATATATTTATAATAGACATATTTTCTTGTTAACATATGTGGGATCTTTTTAGGGTAGTGGGATATTATTGTTGCAATAGAGGTTTTAAGGGTACACTATTCTTTGTGATATGTATTTTTATGAAAAAAATAGAATTTTCGATTGGGAGTATTGTAGGTGTAGATACTAATTGGGAACTTATTAATTGGGTAACGAGAAAAGACTTAGATTTAGCTATAGAAAATTTTACCTTTGTTGATAAGCCTATGGTTGATTAAAATATCTTTCTTTTAAAGTGAGTCTATGGACAACAATTTCTATGCAGATACTCACAAATTTTGTTGAGTTAATGTTATTTATGTTATGGATTTAAGTAATATCTAATTCGTTTATTTTTCTTTGCATGTGTCATCCTCTAGCTAAAATTTATGTTGCATTGTCACTAAATGATTATTTATGTTTGTATAAGTATCAATTTCCATGCATTCATATCTTAATTAGTTAATAACATATCAATAAGGAAAGTGATCATATAACCAATTTTTTTAGTAAAATTGGTGTTTTCAAGTACCCTGTATCTTTAGAGTGTGTAGAAATGATTACATACGCTACAAGACTATGTCACAATTAATTATTAAATCATTAGGGTTTATCAACCAAATATCAGTTGTACATGAAAGAATTGCACTTTTGATGAAATATCTCATGGAGAATAATTAAGGAGGTTCTCATGAAAATTGAATTTTTCATAATGAAGAATCAACTTCAAGCATTCGATTCCCCTCATAACACATAGTGGCATAGTGTATGTAATTTCTAGATTGTAAATATTTGTTATATGGAAAATTGAATGAAAATGTAGTTTGTAAGAGATGTATTTGATAAAATAATCCACCAAAACCATATAAAGCCATAACATATAACTTAGAAATAAAATTTGCATGAGGGAATAATCATGGTAGTGTTGACAAGGAAAAATATCCGATAAATAATCAATGGTTCTCTTTTGTATAAGGTACCAATTATTCCCAAATTGGAATAAAAGACCTATCTAAATTCTAGGCTTGAAACCATTCTTGGATTTGCAAATGTTGTGACATGTGTGAAATTTCGATGGGAGTACATATTATAAGCTATGACTATATATTACACTATTATGGAGGAAGGCCAAGTGTGAAGCCTCATTTAGGGGTCTAAACTATGACATGATTATTTTTATATCAATGTAGTATTTGTGAACTTTGAAGCACATTACATTATGTAATATGAGTTAAGTTAGAATGATTTTCACTTTTATGTCAAAATTAACTACTAAATTTAGGAACCATGAGCCAAAACTCTTAATCTATTCACACAAGCTTGAAATGAAATCACTCCTACTTGAATTAAGAATAATTCAGGTTGGGAATATACTAGGATCTATCACACAAATCCAAGTTATCTATGCAATCATACTCAATATGCTAATTTTTCACTAGAATTATGGGAAAATGATTAAGTATTTTTTATCGAGTTTTAAGTCAAAGAGGATGACTGATGAACTACGACTTATTTCCACACAATCTAACAGGGGTCATAGGAGGTGTACTTCAGGGATAGCTACTAGACCAAATGACAATAATGGGACAAAGACACACTGCCACTTGAGCTAGTGTTCCCTAATATTTACGAACTTTCACTGATTGGAGGAGACCTAATATGAAGGAAATGACTAGAATATCAGGATCAATAGTTAGGTGTCATGTGATTTCCAGATCCCATTCAAAGGAGATGGTTAGATAATGGTTTGGTTTCTTTAAGGGTAAGAAAAGGGTTCTCCAATAAAGGCTTACGAGGATGCCTAGACCTGTGATGAAGGGAAATTCAACACAAAAGATATACCTAGACTAGAGATTCCTACGTGTATAAATGACCTCTCTTAGGGTTAGTGAGATAACATTCATAAAAATATTTGGAACCAAATGAGAGGCCTAGGAGATCCCAAGCAAGGATTAGCGTTTAAAAAATAAAAGGGGAATAAAATACCGTAGGTCAAGCAAGGATAGGATAGGTCAAAGAATTGTTAAATTCAAACAAGTTGTCCAAAGTGATTAACCTATAAAAATCCTCTAACCAAAGAATCCTAGGAGAAAAAAATGATGTTGGAGCTATGGCTCAATAGTTCTCCAAATCTAGCAGTGGGGTTTGCTTCAAACATTAATGACACTTAGAGGAGACCCCCTCACAGTAGCATGGTAACTCGTTGTTGAAGGTGACCACTGTAATTCATTTCGAGCTAGGCCATAGTTGGCCTTTCAGAGTTAGGGTAGAAAAAGGGAAAAAGTGAAGGAAAAGGTTTGGAGGTTGGTCAACTAGGAATAGGACCCAGTGCCTTACAAATTAGGATATGGAGTCACATTTGTCCTTGATAAAGGAACTTCTCTCTACCAAGGAGTCCAATGTAGCTTTCAATAACCCTAATAAGAAATGTACCAACAGAAAAGGAATTTATACTTCGTATGGCATGAAATGATGGAGTTTCAACGATGAAACAAACATGACCAACCTATAGAAACATTAATTCATAATACCTAACATTAAATGCATGCAATACTTAAAAATCCTAGAGTTTTCATGAATTTGAATTCCAATTAGGGCACATTAAGATTTGCCAAGAGATTTCATACTTTAATCATATAACAAAAGTAAAGAAATGTCATTAAAATAACACTTATAAGGTATAGAGAATACATCCATCCATCATTTTTTCATTTATAATCTCCAAGACAAGAATAGTGAAAATCCAAACATCAGAATGCATCAAGAAGATCCAATTCCGTCCATCAATTATAGGTATGAATTATTTTTACAAGAGAAAGCCTAATCCAAATGAATATGAGCTACAAATGAGGCTCATGTTCTATTTATATGAGACTTTAGGGATATAATTTAGTATAATTAGCCTAATAATCCCCTAAAAACAACATTAATGTGCAAAATAATAATCAAATTGGTGACAATCCCACCAAATAGCTCGAAGTACTCAACAAGCCTTCTTAATGAGGCCAAAATAATAGAATAATGGTGCAAATGGGTCATTGGAAGGCCTAGATAAATCCTCCATATGCCAAGATGAAGAGGAGGGATCTTACAATCATGACTTGGGGGTTGGCCCCTTCGTTTCCAAACAAAACATTTGTGGTGCTCCAAAGTAGATGTGGGGCACAATATTATTTCATGGGCCTCCAACTAAACAAAATAAGTATATGATTCATCAATAAGTCTAGAATGATGATACAATCCCTCCCATATCTCGCCACGTGAGAAAAAGCCTCGTCTAGACTCCTGATCAACTGCCAAATATCTAGTGCAAGTATGTGGTCGACTGGGCAATGTGGTCTAAGTGCATGATCATCCTTGTATGGTTGGGGTATGAGAAAGTAATATATGGTGCTAAAAAATCCCATGGCATGGCAATGAATTCTCTGTTGTGGTGGAGGCCCATGGATCTCAATGTTCATGCTACAAGTGCCATCAGAACCCTCTATAGGGCTTGGTTACCATATAGGGAGGACAAGCCCAAGATGGAGACGCACCTGCAATCTTGTGTAAGATCTAGTGTGTCTCCTCACCTTCCAGTACAACAATCCATTAGTGCAATTAAATAAATGGGATTTGAAATGCAGGGCAAAGTGGACACTTCAGAGTGGCATACCCTTCCTAATCATATTTAGAGTGCACAAGTGCCACCAAGCTCAAGAGGGAGGATAATAAAGGATCCTCTTAGGTGGTTTCAACCTCTAAGGAAGTGACAAGTCCATGGTACATCCACCAAAAGGCAAGTATCACGTGAAATGATTGTGGAACAAAATGGGACAATAGGGAAGGCTCCAAGGCACATGACATGGTACAAGAGTATCTATGATGAGCGAAGCCCACACATGGGTATATGGATGTTGGAGGGAGAAACCGTGGTACATGAGTTACCATGGACATTTTTTTTCCACCCTTCTTGATATGTCTTTTTCCTTTTATTGATATTCTTTCTTTTAATTGCTTCAGGCTCTAGGGGATGAGAGCATGATGTGCATGATGAACCAATTATTAGCCCCTCAAGGTTACGCAGTTCATCACCCACCAGGGGTCAGTACAATCATGGGTATTTTAATGATGCAAGGGGCGCATTTAGGGGCCCTAGGAATGAGGGTGATGGCCATAATGATTATATCGTACATTTCCTCTTCTAAGTGGCCAAATAAGGCTTTTATTTTATTTTAGCTATATCAACCTCCGGGGCATCATTCCAGGCCCAACCTAAAGCATGGAAAAGGGAAGGAGGAGACTAACCCCTTGTTGACCCAATGAACAAATGTGGACTCGAATGAGCAAATTATGGAAATGGGTTATAATGAGCAAAG
Organism: Pinus taeda; assembly: GCA_000404065.3. NCBI lineage: Eukaryota > Viridiplantae > Streptophyta > Pinopsida > Pinales > Pinaceae > Pinus > Pinus taeda. Next base: position 57,693 of record APFE030342789.1, read on the forward strand.
GGGACTGAGATATGTGATGCGAGGAAGTGGAACCACACAACCAAAATTAGGGTTTCCCATAGAGAGCCACTCTTAAAGCTAGTAACCAATAAACGAGATCTCGCGACAAAAAAACTATGTCCAAGTGAATTTATGACATTGATAAACAACGTCAATACTTATTAAATTTCCTTAGTAGTTAGCGAAATTAAAAATGTTATTTTTTTTACTGATAATGGATGAAAAATATTAGTTGATTATTAATTGTATACCTAGTAGATAACAAGAAATGCCTTTAGAATACAAGTAATTATCTATGTACATATTCATGAGACAATAAATAATTAAATAATAATGATTAATTACATTAACTAAAAAAATATTATAAATTGATATCAATCTTCAAGGTTCATATACAAATTTTTTAATTACAATTTTTTATCAAAACATTAATAAATAATATAAATTATGAAAAATAATATGAATTCTCCCTAAACATAATTGAGATTTATAATAAATTTACAATGATATTGATTAACTTCTCCTTATAGGATAATAATCTAATAATAAATGCCTTTATTTTATATCATTTGAGCTCCTCTCTCTCTCTCTCTCTCTCTCTCTCTCTCTCTGTCTCTCTCTCTGTATATATATATATATATTTGTTCTACCCATACTTTCACATATATATATTCGACTTTTTCTTTTGTATCTATAATTTCTATTATCCGTGTTCATGATGATTTTCTGAGTTGACGCATATATTTGTCCTCTGATTTATTTTTGGGACGACTATTATCAATATATAAGTCAATATGGAAGATTTGCACGCTGAAAATTGTATTGGCAGATTATATAAATCAACACTTTTTCTTATGGACAGAAAAAATCTAAATTAAAAATGTCAACACAACTGTATCTTATTCTACAAATCCATAACCCTCGCGACAATTTTATATCTTCGGAACGGATATCTCATCCAAATCAGACCCCCTTGCGTGCGTCTTTGAAATTTTAAATTTCAAGATTTCAAGTATAATGTATGATCCAACAATTGTTGTTTTCCTTACAATAGAGACATGATGACAAAGAATATTGAGACTCACGATGGGCATATACAGTGGCCGCTCAATTAAAGCCCCATAGCATAGGATTTATTTCTTGCCCTCCAATCGCACATTCCACTGGAAATTCTCCCCATAGATTTGAGGGGAAAACGACGGGAATCCTTAGAGTATATGACACTTGCAACGTTGACTGACCTAATTAATATGGCAGGTGAATACGACGGGAATAAATTTAACGTTCACTTTGCCTCCAACTTCCAAGGCTCGATCTCACTAAGGATAGAGTTCTATTCAAAGATACGTTTACTAGTAATAAATTTAGATGATTTTAACGTCACTCTTTAATTCAAAGGAAAATGGTCATACTAGAGGCACCACAATAGCTAAAATGATGGAGGCTGATAATATGCAAATTAGTAAACATCGTTGAAGTTTGCTTTAATGGAAAGTGTTAGTTGGAAGTGTCATCCTGAAATTCGACCACAAATTTCCTATAGATCAGTTGGTTTGATAGAAAGAAGGAACAAGTCTTTTGTCGTGATGCCCATGAGCTTGTTTCCTACATCATTGAAAGCTGTGACGTTCTGTAGATTCCTAGTGTGGTCATGTAGCTCAATTTTAAGTTTGTACCGGCAGTCACATTCTGGGAAGTCACCATTGCATTTTGTACAATGCCAAAGATTGTTAGAATGCTCCACAACCTTCTTCATGCATTGTTTTCCATTGAAATCTAATGGACATGCTAGAGAGTAGAAGTCGTCCATATGAAGAGCAGTAATTGTTGCTCAAACTAAAACCAAGCTTTCTTTATCAGAGGGTTGCATGCCAGCAATTTCATGAAACGTCTTTCGTTGTAGGGCACGTTTTGAAGCAACACCATAGTTCCTACTCAAAGATGGAGAAGAAGAGCTATAACCTGTTTCACGGAACCATGCATGTAGTTGGTGAGTTTCTTCAACTTTTTGATTTATTGTGAGAGTGCTTGTTGGTATTGTCCCTATTATGGTGCCACTAAATTCAGATACACGACCTCCTTTGATTGCAAGGATTGGTGGGTTGTCGAAAGAGTAGAATTTAGAAAGGTTTTGTCCTATATAGTCATATTGGTCTCCCCATAATGTTACATCAATGCTAAAACCCGACTTGTCTTTTAATATGAGTTTTTCCCTTAATGTTTCACTTCCATCTTTTCGTCGAATTGTTGATGCAAGTGAAGTGGAAGTAACAACACCAATGACATCCACATTCGTATTTGAACGCGCACTTTTTATTTCAGCAATAGTCTTGAAGTGAAAGCTCTGGTAATGAAACGTTGGATCATTTGTGGGGCATGGATTGATAATGAAAGCAGCAAACAAGTAAATTTCCCATTTGTTCTTGAGGTGGTTGTAGTTTGGATTTGCTTCTTTCAATGTGCCATTTGAAACGATGTATAGCTTCCCAACTTGAATCAGATTGTAAAGAGATTCGGCCAGTTCGGCAAATGCAGAAAGGTGGATCTCTTCCTTATCACGATTGGTAAATTCAAATCCAAAAACTTTTCTTGAGCCTCGTACATTGTTGTAAGCCTTCAATGATGTTTTTAAAGATGCCCTACCTTGGATTGACCAATATTTTCGGTAAGGGATGAGTGTCGTGAATGGAATTGTTGGAGTTGTTGCCGTAGTTGGTGGAGTAACTGCAGAGGGCAAGGTATCTTCAGCTGATGAAGAGATAAATTGGGATGTCCCGCCTGTGCATGTAGTAGCGTCGGTGCATCCTTCGTCAATGCTGCTGAGCGCATCACAACTTCAAGCTCAACCACTCGGATGGACCTTATGTAAACAAATGAGAAATGAATTAATGAAGATTCCATTTTCCTTCTTTTAATGCAAGAAGCATTTAGAAGGGAAAAATTAAAAGAGGGTAACTTCAAATGGTGGGCCTTACGAGGAGTTTTGGAGCACTGTGCAAGCTGTTTTTTAAAGCAGAATTATCGAGCCAATTTGGATGTCTCCAAATACAACCTGTGGGACATATGCAGATGGTAGAAAAGTCTTATGTTGATGTGTTCCATCAGATAGAGTAATGTGGAAGTGAGAGGATGTTTTTTTTAATGAGGTTACAGAACCAACATCGATTATCTGAAGTAGTGGTTGAATCTCAGTGCAACCATTCAACAACAGAGGAATGGCATTTGTTGTCAAGGTTGTCTCCATAATATTAATAGGAGGTTTCTTTTTCCCATGATAGGAGTACCTACAATTCATCAATTTCACCACAACACAAAATTCTAGTCAAAGAAGATGTGATGTGAATGCGGAATCTAATCTAACAGGGCTAACTTTTGATGGTGAAACAATAATAAGGGCACAACCTAGATGGGGAGGAGAAAAACCTCTCATATTAACCACCCAAGGTAGACCACATTAACAAAAATGCCTATTAATAAGATTCAGTGACAAGGTACATATTGTGCAAATTTGTAAGAACCTCAAGCGACTGAAAGGTCCTTATAGTCTTACAGTACTGTCAAAACAGCAATGAAATAAGAACATTTTCCAGCCATACCTAATATTGATCCTTTCTGCAATATTTTGTTCGCACATGACATGCGATCCTTCTAGGAAAAATCCACACGTTTCTTACACAACATAAAACCCATTAAGAGATGTGTTTCAATCAAGGCAATTGCCATATATTTCGCTCACTTAATTTACCCTTTGCAGACCTTTTTTAAAGGCTGACTAGATTCCTTATGGCTTTGTAATAATATTTTATAGGTGGTTCATATTAGTAGGCCTTGGAGGGATCGACATAAAGTGCCCACACTTAGGGCAGGCAGTGTGAGACCCATCACTTGGAAGCAATGTGCTTCTTTTGTGAATCTTGTGCATAATTCATGATATATTAACTATTTTCTGAACAATGCACATTTTTTTTTTATTATGCTATATTCGGTTGTACTCACTGTGCTTGTGCAATTTTTTGCATTATAGGGAATCACTTTCATTAAACATATGTTGAATAGCAGCCATTGCATATAACAAACACGCTATTGAAACACTATGTATAGCTATTGAATCTAAAAGTTCACACATTCATGGGTCCTCCCTCTTGTGAGAAACAGGACCTTGAAAATAGCATCCAGACCATAACAACAATCGGATTCCATCAGTCACACAACCGTGGTCAGATTGCAGACTATCATGGGCAGTTTCAATATATTTGCAGTCTCACCAAACCATGTGCAAGGGGAAATAATGTGGGAAGTTTCGATATAATTTTAGCCTTACCAACCCATGTAATTTCATGGACTGCAAGGAAGGGCTTTGAATGACCTCGCCTCCTACCTATCCTTAGGTGTGCACAATCAAAATTTTCTCTGAAAATGTGTGCTCATACCATGTTTTGTCTAGTAGTGTTGTTATTATGTCAGTTTCTTAAGCAGCACACATGAAGAATTCAGAGTAGAATGAAATGGATAGGCCTCCACAATATTTTTTGATAATTTATACTTATCTATGCACTCTAGGGTATGTCTGCCTAAAACTATATATCTCTTGTAAACCTACGCTATATGGTTTAGCCACAGTTTTTTAGAATATAAATTCTAACTATTTTTGTGCAAAAAAAGAGCAAGTTTAACACAAAGAAACTTTATAAAAGATTTTGTGTTCGTAAAAGATGTTAGAACCCGAAAGGTATTGATCAAATCAAAATGATAGGTCCTAAATTAAGTGTTTTTCTTTAGTTTAATAACCATTTTGGGGAAAGGAAAGCATCTTCTAGTACAAATTTTTTTTGGAAAATAAATGTCTTCAGCTAAAAAGGTGTGCACCAAAATATGCAAAATCCGGTGAAGGTTGTGGATTAGTTTATCTTAATTGCAGGTTGTAGCCCATTTCTTGTTGTAATGGATTAAAATCTTTTCAATAATGGAACAACTAAAGCTATATCATCCAGCCATGAAATGTTTGCCTAAAACTATATATTTCTTGTAAACCTACGCTATATGGTTTAGCCATCTCTTTTCACTGCAGCCCCTTGAGGTATGATTCTGTGAAGCATTCCAATATATATCTATATATATATAATGCAGATACTAAATTATCTAGAGGTATGTTTATGTGAAGCATTCCAATATCTATATATATATATATATAACTATATATATATATAATATAATATATATATATATATATATATATATATATATAATTATATATATATATATATATATAGCAGCAATCTAATTAATCGTTGCCGCCAGATAGAGACTTGTAGTAATTTTGTCATAAGGCTGTCAAAAAGCATCCATTATATTAACGGAGCATTGCAGACTTGCAGTAATTTTGTCATAAGGTTGTCATCTCCGCAACTCAAGAGGGCGTCCTTCTTACAAGTTATATTAGAATAACTAATCAGCTAGTGTATCCCTACTGAAGGAACACCATCCATCAGTGGAAAATCATGCTTTGAGAGAAAAATAGAAAGAACCTAATTGTAAAAATAAGAGAACTTCGCATCTCGTGCCATGCACAATGTATTCAAGCTATTACCTTAAATATTTTTTAGTGATAAGAATTAGGTTCAAAATAAGCTCATGGGTTAGATTGAATGGTTGAGTGCTTTGAACTTACAAATTGGTGGTCTCAGGATCAAGTCCCTGGGCTCGCTGCCTTTGTTAATATTAATATTGTGGACCTCACACAATGTTCCTGAGTGGTTAGATTGCCCAAACTGTAATTGACCAGTTTACACTAAATTTTGGAAAATAAATGTCTTCATCTAAAAAGGTGCGCACCAAAATATGCAGAATCCGGTGAAGGGTGTGGATTAGTTTATCTTACTTGCAGATTGCAGCCCATTTCTTGTTGTAATGGATTAAAATATTTTCATTAATGAAACAACTAAAGCTATATCATCCAGTCATGAAATGTCTACCTAAAACTATATATTTCTTGTAAACCTACGCTATATGGTTTAGCCATCCCTTTGCACTGCATCCCCTTGAGGTATGATTTTGTGAAGCATTTCAATATATATCTATATACATAAACTGCAGATACTAAATTATCTAGAGGTATGTTTATGTAAAGCATTCCAATATATATATATATATATTATAATATATTATATATATATATATATATATATATATAATATATATATATAGATATAGAAACTGCAGATACTAAATTATCTTTTACCCCAGATACAGAGTTGCCATAATATTGTCATAAGGTTGTCATCTCCGCAACTCAAGAGGGCATCCTTCTTACAGGTTATATTAGAATAACTAATCAGCTAGTGTATCCCTACTGAAGGAACACCATCCATCAGTGGACAATCATGCTTTGAGAGAAAAATAGAAAGAACCTAATTGTAAAAATAAGAGAACTTGCCATCTAATGCCAAGCACACTGTATTCAAGCTATTACCTTAAATCTTTTTTAGTGATAAGAATTAGGTTCAAAATAAGCTCATGGGTTAGATTGAATGGTTGAGTGATTTGAACTTACAAATTGGTGGTTTCAGGATCAAGTCCCTGGGCTGGCTGCAATATTAATATTGTGGACCTCACTCAATGTTCCTGAGCGGTTAGATTGCCTAAACTGCAATTGACCAGTTTACCCTAGATATCATTGTTTTGAAAACAAGTACTTCTGGCCAATAAAGTAATGGTTCATTGTTAAATCGACCGAGTGCTAAGCCATCCTTCAGGATCCCGTTCTCACTATGATCTGCCGCACTTCCATCCGATAAATTTAAAAAGGATAAGACCATATGAAAAATGCAGGAAATTTCGATGGAACAACCTTCAAACCTGGCACCTAATCTAAAGGAAGCCTCTCTTTGCACTGCAACCCCTTGAGGTATTTTTCTGTGAAGCATTCCAATATATATCTATATATATAAACTGCAGATACTAAATTATCTAGAGGTATGTTTGTGTGAAGCATTCAAATATATATATATAAACTACAGATACTAAATTTTGTACTCAAAGGGTATCTGATAAAGCATCCATTTAATAACGGATCATTGCAAATTTGCAGTAATTTTGCCTAAATTTTGTACTCAAAGTGTATCCGATAAAGCATCCATTTAATAATGGATCATTGCAGACTTGCAGTAATTTTGTCATAAGGCTGTCAAAAAGCATCCATTTTGATAACGGAGCATTCCAGACTTGCAGTAATTCTGTCATAAGGTCGTCATCTCCGCAACTCAAAAGGGCATCGTTCTTACAACTTATATTAGAATACCTAATCAGCTAGTGTATCCCTACTGAAGGAACACCATCCATCAGTGGAAAATCATGCTTTGAGAGAAAAATAGAAAGAACCTAATTGTAAAAATAAGAGAACTTGCCATCTGATGCCAAGCACACTGTATTCAAGCTATTACCTTAAATATTTTTTAGTGATAAGAATTAGGTTCAAAATAAGCTCTTGGGTTAGATTGAATGGCTGAGTGCTTTGAACTTACAATTTGGTGGTCTCATGATCAAGTCCCTGGGCTGGCTGCCTGTAGAGCCTCTACTTTACACCTACTTATCTACCGTTTTCCTCAATCTTCCCTTATCTTTCCTTATCTTTTGCCTCATTTTCACCATAAAACAACCCAGATCATTACATTAGGTGTTCTTAAGCATGATTAAGTAAGTTTTG
>APFE030342789.1:65567-84282 GCA_000404065.3 Pinus taeda
AGTTCAGCAAGCAATTAGAAACCACCATCACACACACTTTCACTCATATAGAAATCACTTTCACACACTTGCACTCATTTGTCTATAATCATCATTCCATTTTAGGAAGATAAGTCAATCATAAACAACCCCCCTAAAACAACAAAAGCTCTAAGAAAGTTACTTAAGTACATATAGTACACCCTCACTTCATCAGCTTACGAGCCCCGGGTTGACAATTAATACTAGCAATTTAGATAACAATAAATTGACTAAACACTGCCTTTGTTAATATTAATATTGTGGACCTCACTCAATGTTCCTGAGCAGTTAGATTGCCCAAACTGCAATTGACCAATTTACCCTAAATACCATCCTCGGAATGAAGGAATTGTCTGTGGATTTCGTGGGATATGCATTTCATTGAAAGCACAAAAAGGAAACCAAGTTCAAAACCCCTCAACGATATGGTACCACATTCATGGCATCGACATTGTTAACTACCGTATCTGTGGCTGCTTTTAATAATGGCAATCTTGACAGTCCATAGATGTTGTGTACCTTGATGGACAATGCCAGGTAACTCCTAGGTGAATTTGACAAGATAGATACCCTTAGCACTAAGTCAAGCCTTGGGCTTAGTTCCTATGAACAAACCCACTTTATAGTTTTATCATTTCACACAAATTTTAACACTTTATCCACCTCACGAATTACAGTTTTATTGATCGCATAATTTTTTCAGTTCACATACTCACACTTATTGATTAAACAGTCCTTTTTATAGTCTCCATAGTGTTTGGAAATAGAACCATGAATGAAACGACATAGTCACTGCATTGGTGCTTTGAGGAATCAGATTAAATTAATACATTATATAGTTTATTTCAGAATAGGTAAAGAAGCATCCGAGACAATAAAGCTTATGTAGTCACCAGTACCACCGATACTATGAACAAAATTGGTCCAAAAACCATGGACAGGAACAATAGAAAGAAACACAGGCATGGCATTTGCGCTTGAGAAATCAGACAACCCATTTCTCAGAGCACTAACTTGCAATGTAAGCAGAAGAATTCTGAGAACCTCGAAACCTGGGCAAACAATTTCTGAACCAGGAAACAGCTTTGTACCTGCCATTGAAAAACCCAGAAGAGAACACTAAGAAAACACTGGAATAAAATTAAAATGTTGGAAGAAAAATGAGAGAGAATGGGATCAGAAAACCCATTTTTGAGAGCACTGACCTGAAAATTGAGCAGGAACAATTTCTGAACAGTAAACGGAGGTGTAAAAAGTGTGTACTTGAGCAACTGAGTGAACAGTTTCTGAACAATAAAATGGAGGTGTAAACAGTGTATATGGAACAAGAGGGGGCTAGGTAGTGCACAACATATAGCACAACAAAAGCTGGAGATATTATTGCAGCAGTAAGTGGAAAAGCACAAAAACATTATTGCAGAGGGCGTGGAAAAAAACATGAAGAGCAGAAAACAGACGGATATGGAAGAAGAGCACAAAACGGTCTCCGAAATTGAAGATCACATTGAGACTTATTGTTGAACGGAGCGTTCTATGTTCCGTCGGGCGCGGGCACATCGTCCAGCTATGCCAAGGCTTCCAGCGTGTCAGTGAGGCGGCATCCATGAATACCTCTGCCCCTTTGTTCCGTCGGGCGCGGGCACATCGTCCAGCTATGCCAAGGCTTCCAGCGTGTCAGTGAGGCGGCATCCATGAATACCTCCGCCCCTTCCTTGCAGGGAGGCCGATACGCAGGTGCTGAGGTGTCGTAAAAAGTCGTTTGCCTAAACAAATATGAAAACAAATTGCTTGCTCTATACCCGCTAAGTCCTTTGCCTGAACAAATACGAAAAAAATTGCCCACTCCGCGAGGTGTCAGCGTGAGAATCAACCCTGAACAAATACGAAGCAAATTGCCCTCTCCGCCAGGGGTCAGCCTCAGAATCAAAAGGACGACAAAAGTCTCTTTCAAAGAAAGACCTATCGGCCTAGTTATGAAAAGTAATATAAATCCTCCGTGTACATAATTCAGATTTGTAATAAATTTACAATGATACTAATTATCTTCTACTTATAGGATACTAATCAAATTAATGGACTCCTGACTTACATATCTATATCTTCGTTACATACCTATATATATATTTATTGACTTTTTCTTTTGTATTTATAATTTTTATTATCAGGGTCTTTAGAATCTAACTTAAAAGCGTCGCCACAACTGTCTCTGATTCTAGAAATCCCCCCGTTGCGCGTGTCTTTGAAATTTTGAATTTCAAGTATAACGCATGATCCAACGATCGTTGCGGTCCTTGGAACCGAGACAACACGACAGAAAAGATTGAGACTCCAATCGCACATTCCACGGGAACTGCTCCCACAGATTTGAGGGGAAAAGGGAGGGAATCCTCGGCGTATACGGCACTTCGAAAGTTGACTGACCTAATTAATATGGCTGGTGAATACGACGGGAGTAAATTTAGCATTCACTTGAGCTCCAAGACTCAATTTCACCGAGGATAGAGTTCTATTCAGGACCCTTAACCGGTAATAAATTTAGATGATTTCGACATCGGTCTTTAATTCAAAGGAGTATGATGATAACAGAGGCGCCACAACTGCTAAATCGATGGAGGCTTTAAATAGGCAAAGAAATTAATGGCTTGTCTACCAAGGAAATGACTTCTGCCATCAAGACAGGGGACATAACTGTGACCAACACGCGTTTCCCAAGAGTTTGAGCATCGCAGCTTTATCGAGGGCCCGGGCATCTTTCCATGCCAAATATTCTTTAACCAAATCTATCCCAACAGATCATCGTGAGTGTTCATCTGCCGACAGTTCTTTTCACCGTCGTATACGCCATATTTTAATTTTGCATCCACATGGTATTTGTATGTGATGAATAGTTAAAAGTATAACAATGCAAATGGGATTTAGGAAGTCCAGTAAGTTAAATGTTAAATTTAAACTAGTATTATATATCTTTTTGCTCTCGGTAGTAAAACAGAAATACATGGTTTCTCTTTACACGTATATGATCTAAAAAATCGAGTTTTCAAAGGTTTTGGGAAAGAGTTTAGATGTTTTTGGAAGTTAATAGATATCAAGTGACCAATCTATTGGAATTATAACTTTTGCACAAATGTTAATGTTGTTAGAGTTATTATCAAATAGTTAGATTTATGAATTCTCAAATATCGTGAATTCTCATCATGTTGTCGATATGGGAGAGAGTTATTTCTTAGTTATAAAAATTATAAATACAATGTAAACTATGCACTTAAAAATTATGAAAGAATTGTGATGGTAAATGGTAATCATTGGAATTAAGACCTTTTGTTATGGTTTAATATCTCTATATTTATAATAGAAATATTTTCTTGTTAATATATGTGGGATTTTTTTAGGGTAGTGGGATATTATTGTTGCAATAGAGGTTTTAAGGGAACACTATTCTTTGTGATATGTATTTTTATGAAAAAAATAGAATTTTCGATTGGGAGTATTGTAGGTGTAGATACTAATTGGGAACTTATTAGTTGGGTAGTGAGAAAAGACTTAGATTCAGCTATAGAAAATTTTACCTTTATTGATAAGCATATGGTTGATTAAAATATCTTTCTTTTAAAGTGAGTCTATGGTCAACAATTTCCATGCAGATACTCACAAATTTTGTTGAGTTAATGTTATTTATGTTATGGATTTAAGTAAGATCTAATTTGTTTATTTTTCTTTGCATGTGTCATCTTCTAGCTAAAATTTAAGTTGCATTGTCACTAAATGATTATTTATGTTTGTATAAGTATCAATTTCCATGCATTCATATCTTAATTAGTTAACAACATAGCAATAAGGAAAGTGATCATATAACCAATTTTTTTAGTAAAATTGGTGTTTTCAAGTACCCCGTATCTTTAGAGTGTGTAGAAATGATTACATACGCTACAAGACTATGTCACAATTAATTATTAAATCATTAGGGTTTATCAACCAAATATCAGTTGTACATGAAAGAATTGCACTTTTGATGAAATATCTCATGGAGAATAATTAAGGAGGTTCTCATGAAAATTGAATTTTTCATAATGAAGAATCAACTTCAAGCATTCGATTCCCCTCATAACACATAGTGGCATAGTGTATGTAATTTCTAGATTGTAAATATTTGTTATATGGAAAATTGAATGAAAATGTAGTTTGTAAGAGATGTATTTGATAAAATAATCCACCAAAACCATATAAAGCCATAACATATAACTTAGAAATAAAATTTGCATGAGGGAATAATCATGGTAGTGTTGACAAGGAAAAATATCCGATAAATAATCAATGGTTCTCTTTTGTATAAGGTACCAATTATTCCCAAATTGGAATAAAAGACCTATCTAAATTCTAGGCTTGAAACCATTCTTGGATTTGCAAATGTTGTGACATGTGTGAAATTTCGATGGGAGTACATATTATAAGCTATGACTATATATTACACTATTATGGAGGAAGGCCAAGTGTGAAGCCTCATTTAGGGGTCTAAACTATGACATGATTATTTTTATATCAATGTAGTATTTGTGAACTTTGAAGCACATTACATTATGTAATATGAGTTAAGTTAGAATGATTTTCACTTTTATGTCAAAATTAACTACTAAATTTAGGAACCATGAGCCAAAACTCTTAATCTATTCACACAAGCTTGAAATGAAATCACTCCTACTTGAATTAAGAATAATTCAGGTTGGGAATATACTAGGATCTATCACACAAATCCAAGTTATCTATGCAATCATACTCAATATGCTAATTTTTCACTAGAATTATGGGAAAATGATTAAGTATTTTTTATCGAGTTTTAAGTCAAAGAGGATGACTGATGAACTACGACTTATTTCCACACAATCTAACAGGGGTCATAGGAGGTGTACTTCAGGGATAGCTACTAGACCAAATGACAATAATGGGACAAAGACACACTGCCACTTGAGCTAGTGTTCCCTAATATTTACGAACTTTCACTGATTGGAGGAGACCTAATATGAAGGAAATGACTAGAATATCAGGATCAATAGTTAGGTGTCATGTGATTTCCAGATCCCATTCAAAGGAGATGGTTAGATAATGGTTTGGTTTCTTTAAGGGTAAGAAAAGGGTTCTCCAATAAAGGCTTACGAGGATGCCTAGACCTGTGATGAAGGGAAATTCAACACAAAAGATATACCTAGACTAGAGATTCCTACGTGTATAAATGACCTCTCTTAGGGTTAGTGAGATAACATTCATAAAAATATTTGGAACCAAATGAGAGGCCTAGGAGATCCCAAGCAAGGATTAGCGTTTAAAAAATAAAAGGGGAATAAAATACCGTAGGTCAAGCAAGGATAGGATAGGTCAAAGAATTGTTAAATTCAAACAAGTTGTCCAAAGTGATTAACCTATAAAAATCCTCTAACCAAAGAATCCTAGGAGAAAAAAATGATGTTGGAGCTATGGCTCAATAGTTCTCCAAATCTAGCAGTGGGGTTTGCTTCAAACATTAATGACACTTAGAGGAGACCCCCTCACAGTAGCATGGTAACTCGTTGTTGAAGGTGACCACTGTAATTCATTTCGAGCTAGGCCATAGTTGGCCTTTCAGAGTTAGGGTAGAAAAAGGGAAAAAGTGAAGGAAAAGGTTTGGAGGTTGGTCAACTAGGAATAGGACCCAGTGCCTTACAAATTAGGATATGGAGTCACATTTGTCCTTGATAAAGGAACTTCTCTCTACCAAGGAGTCCAATGTAGCTTTCAATAACCCTAATAAGAAATGTACCAACAGAAAAGGAATTTATACTTCGTATGGCATGAAATGATGGAGTTTCAACGATGAAACAAACATGACCAACCTATAGAAACATTAATTCATAATACCTAACATTAAATGCATGCAATACTTAAAAATCCTAGAGTTTTCATGAATTTGAATTCCAATTAGGGCACATTAAGATTTGCCAAGAGATTTCATACTTTAATCATATAACAAAAGTAAAGAAATGTCATTAAAATAACACTTATAAGGTATAGAGAATACATCCATCCATCATTTTTTCATTTATAATCTCCAAGACAAGAATAGTGAAAATCCAAACATCAGAATGCATCAAGAAGATCCAATTCCGTCCATCAATTATAGGTATGAATTATTTTTACAAGAGAAAGCCTAATCCAAATGAATATGAGCTACAAATGAGGCTCATGTTCTATTTATATGAGACTTTAGGGATACAATTTAGTATAATTAGCCTAATAATACCCTAAAAACAACATTAATGTGCAAAATAACAATCAAATTGGTGACAAGCCCACCAAATAGCTCGAAGTACTCAACAAGCCTTCTTAATGAGGCCAAAATAATAGAATAATGGTGCAAACGGGTCATTGGAAGGCCTAGATAAATCCTCCATATCCCAAGATGAAGAGGAGGGATCTTACAATCATGACTTGGGGGTTGGCCCCTTCGTTTCCAAACAAAACATTTGTGGTGCCCCAAAGTAGATGTGGGGCACAATATTATTTCATGGGTCTCCAACTAAAAAAAATAAGTATATGATTTATCAATAAGTCTAGAATGATGATACAATCCCTCCCATATCTCGCCACGTGAGAAAAAGCCTCATCTAGACTCCTGATCAACTGCCAAATATCTAGTGCAAGTATGTGGTCGACTGGGCAATGTGGTCTAAGTGCATGATCATCCTTGTATGGTTGGGGTATGAGAAAGTAATATATGGTGCTAAAAAATCCCATGGCATGGCAATGAATTCTCTGTTGTGGTGGAGGCCCATGGATCTCAACGTTCATGCTACAAGTGCCATCACAACCCTCTATAGGGCTTGATTACCATATAGGGAGGACAAGCCCAAGATGGAGACGCACCTGCAATCTTGTGTAAGATCTAGTGTGTCTCCTCACCTTCCAGTACAACAATTCATTAGTGCAAATGAATAGATAGGATTTGAAATCTAGGCAAAGTGGACACTTCAGAGTGGCATACCCTTCCTAATGGTATTTAGAGTGCACAAGTGCCACCAAGCTCAAGAGGGAGGATAATAAAGGATCCTATTAGGTGGTTTCAACCTCTAAGGGAGTGAAAATTCCATGGTACATCCACCAAATGGGAAGTATCACATGAAATGATTGTGGAACAGAATGGGGCAATAGAGAAGGCTCCAAGGCACATGACATGGTACAAGAGTATCTATGATGAGGGAAGCCCACACATGGGTATATGGATGTTGGAGGGAGAAACCGTGGTACATGAGTTACCATGGACATTTTTTTCCACCCTTCTTGATATGTCTTTTTCATTTTATTGATATTCTTTCTTTTAACTGCTTCGGGCTCTAGGGGATGAGAGCATGATGTGCATGATGAACCAATTATTAACACCTCAAGATTACGCAGTTCATCACCCACTAGGGGTCAGTAAAATCATGGGTATTTTAGTGATGCAAGGGGCACATTTAGGGGCCCTAGGAATGAGGGTGATGGCCATAATGATTTTATCGTACATTTCCTCTTGTAAGTGGCCAAATTAGGCTTTTATTTTATTTTAGCTATATCAACCTCCGGGGCATCATTCCAGGCCCGACCTAAAGCGTGGAAAAGGGAAGGAGGAGACTAACCCCTTGTTGACCCAATGAACAAATGTGGACCCGAATGAGAAAATTATGGAAATGGGTTATAATGAGCAAAGGGGACTGAGATATGTGATGTGAGGAAGTGGAACCACACAACCAAAATTAGGGTTTCCCATATAGAGCCACTTTTAAAGCTAGTAACCAATAAAAGAGATCTCGCGACAAAAAAACTATGTCCAAGTGAATTTATGACATTGATAAACAACGTCAATACTTATTAGATTTCCTTAGTAGTTAGCGAAATTAAAAATGTTTTTTTTTTTTTTTGATAATGAATGAAAATTATTAGTTGATTATTCATTGTATAAATAGTAGATAACAAGAAATGCCTTTAGAATATAAGTAATTATTTATGTACATATTCATGAGACAATAAATAATTAAATAATAATGATTAATTACATTAAATCATTAAAAAAATATTATTTAAATTGTTATCAATCTTCAGTTCATATACAAATTTTTTAATTACAATTTTTTATCAAAACATTAATAAATAATATAAATAATGAAAAATAATATGAATTCTTCCTATACATAATCCCGATTTATAATAAATTTACAATGATACTGATTAACTTCTCCTTATGGGATAATAATCTAATAATAAATGCCTTTATTTTATATCATTTGAGCTCCTCTCTCTCTCTCTCTATATATATATTTGTTCTACCCATACTTTCACATATATATATTCAACTTTTTCTTTTGTATCTATAATTTTGATTATCTGTGTTCATGATGATTTTATGAGTTGACGCATATATTTGTCCTCTGATTTATTTTTGGGAAGACTATTATCAATATATAAGTCATTATGGAAGATTTGCGTGCTGAAAATTGTATTGGTAGATTATATAAATCAAACCTTTTTTCTTATGGACAGAAAAAATCTAAATTAAAAATGTCGACACAACTGTATCTTATTCTACAAATCCATAACCCTCGCGACAATTTTATATATTTGGAACAGATATCTCACCCAAATCAGACCCACTTGCATGCGTCTTTGAAATTTTAAATTTCAATATTTCAATTATAATGTATGATCCAACAATTGTTATTGTCCTTACAACAGAGACATGATGATAAAGAATATGGAGACTCACGATGGGCATATACAGTTGCCGCTCAATTAAAGCCCGATAACATAGGATTTATTTGTTGCCCTCCAATTGCACATTCCACTGGAATTTCTCCCCACAGATTTGAGGGGAAAACAGCGGGAATCCTTAGAGTATACGACACTTGCAACGTTGACTGACCTAATTAATATGGCTGGTGAATATGACGGGAGTAAATTTAACGTTCACTTTGCCTCCAACTTCCAAGACTCAATCTCACTAAGGATAGAGTTCTATTCAAAGATACGTTTACTAGTAATAAATTTAGATGATTTTGACATCACTCTTCAATTCAAAGGAAAATGGTCATACTAGAGGCACCAAAATAGCTAAAACAATGGAGGCTGATAATATGCAAATTAGTAAACACCGTTGAAGTAATCTGCTTTAACGGAAAGCGTTAGTTGAAAGCGTCGTCCTGAAATTCGGCCACAAATTTCCTGCAGATCAGTTGGTTCGATAGAAAGAAGGAACAAGTCTTTTGTCATGATGCCCATGAGCTCGTTTCTTGCATCATTGAAAGCTATGACATTCTATAGATTCCTGGTGTGGTCATGTAGCTCAATTTTAAGTTTGTACCAGTAGTCACATTCTGGGAAGTCACTGTTACATTTTGTACAATTCCAAAGATTGTTAGAATGCTCCACAACCTTCTTCATGCATTGTTTTCCATTGAAATCTAATGGACATGCTATAAAGTAGAAGTCGTCCATATGAAGAGCAGTAATTGTTGCTCAAACTAAAACCCAGATTGCTTTATCGGAGGGTTGCATGCCAGCAATTTCATGAAACGTCTTTAGTTGTAGGGCACGTTTCGAAGAAACACCATAGTTCCTACTCAAAGATGGAGAAGAAGAGCTATAACTTGTTTCACGGAACCATGCATGTAGTTGGTGAGTTTCTTCAACTTTTGGATTTATTGTAAGAGTGCTTGTTGGTATCGTCCCTATTCTGGTGCCACTAAATTCAGATACACGACCTCCTTTGATTGCAAGGATTGGTGGGTTGTCGAAAGAGTAGAATTCAGAAAGGTTCTGTCCTATATAGTCACAATGGTCTCCCCATAATGTTACATCAATGCTAAAACCCGACTTTTCTTTTAATATGAGTGTTTTCCTTAATGTTTCACTTCCATCTTTTCGTCGAATTGTTGATGCAGGTGAAGTGGAGGTAACAACACCAATGACATCCACATTCATATTTGAATGCGCACTTTTTATTTCAGGAATAGTCTTGAAGTGAAAGCTCTGGTAATGAAACGTTGGATCATCTGTGGGGCATGGATTGATAATGGAAGAAACAAACAAGTAAATTTCCCATTTGTTCTTGAGGTGGTTGTAGTTTGGATTTGCTTCTTTCACTGTTCCATTTGAAACAATGTATAGCTTCCGAACTTGAATTATATTGTAAAGAGATTCGGCCAATTCGACAAATGCATAAAGGTGGATCTCTTCCTTATCACGATTGGTAAAGTCAAATCCAAAAACTTTTCCTGAGCCTCGTACATTGTTGTAAGCCTTCAATGATGTTTTTGTAGATGCCCTACCTTGGATTGACCAATACTTTCGGTAAGGGCGGAGTGTTGTGAATGGAATTGTTGGAGTTGTTGTCGTAGTTGGTGGAGTAACTATAGAGGACAAGGTATCTTCAGCTGATGAAGAGCTAAATTGGGATGTACCCGCCTCTGCATGTAGTAGCGTCGATGCTTCCTTCGTCAATGCTACTGAGCGCATCACAACTTCAAGCTCAACCACTCGGATGGACCTTATGTAAACAAATGAGAAATGAATTAATGAAGATTCCATTTTCCTTCTTTTAATGCAAGAAGCATTTAGAAGGGAAAAATTAAAAGAGGGTAACTTCAAATGGTGGGCCTTACGAGGAGTTTTGGAGCACTGTGCAAGCTGCTTTTTTAAGCAGAATTATCAAGCCAATTTTGATGTCTCCAGATACAACCTGTGGGACATATACGGATGGTACCAAAGTCTTATGTTGATGTGTTCCATCAGATAGAGTAATGTGGAAGTGCGAGGATGTTTTTTTAATGAGGTTACAGAACCAACGTCGATTATTTGAAGTAGTGGTTGAATCTCGGTGCAACCATTCAGCAATAGAGGAATAGCATTCGTTGTCAAGGCTGTCTCCATAATATTAACAGGAGGTTTCTTTTTCCCATGATAGGAGTACCTGCAATTCATCAAATTCACCACAACACAAAATTCTAATCAAAGAAGATGTGATGTGAATGCGGAATCTAATCTAACAGGGCTAACTTTTGATGGTGAAACAATAATAAGGGCACAACCTAGATGGGGAGGAGAACAACCTCTCATATTAACCACCCAAGGTAGACCATATTAACAAAAATGCCTGTTAATAAGATTCGGTGACAAGGTACATATTGTGAAAATTTGGAAGAACCTCAAGCGACTCAAAGGTCCTTATAGTCTTACAGTACTGTCAAAACATCAATGAAATAAGAACATTTGTCAGGCATACCTAATACTGATCCTTTCTGCAATATTTTGTTCGCACATGACATGCGATCCTTCTAGGAAAAATCCACACGTTTCTTACACAACATAAAACCCATTAAGAGATGTGTTTCAATCAAGGCAATTGCCATATATTTCACTCACTTAATTTACCCTTTGGAGACCTTTTTTAAAGGTTGATTGGACTCCTTATGGCTTTGTAATAATATTTTATAAGTGGTTCATATTAGTAGGCCTTGGAGGGATCGACATAAAGTGCCCACACTTAGGGCAGGCAGTGTGAGACCCATCACTTGGAAGCGGTGTGCTTCTTTTGTGAATCTTGTGCATAATTCATGATATATTAACTATTTTCTGAACAATGCACAATTTTTTTTTTTATTATGCTATATTCGGTTGTACTCACTATGCTTGTGTAGTTTTTTGCATTATAGGGAATCACTTTCATTAAACATATGTTGAATAGCAGCCATTGCATATAACAAACACGCTATTGAAACACTATGTATAGCTATTGAATCTAAAAGTTCACACATTCATGGGTCCTCCCTCTTGTGAGAAATAGGACCCTGAAAATAGCATCCAGACCATAACAACAATCATATTCCATCAGTCACACAACCGTGGTCAGATTGCAGACTATCATGGGCAGTTTCAATATATTTGCAGTCTCACCAAACCATGTGCAAGGGGAAAGAATGTGGGAAGTTTCGATATAATTTTAGCCTTACCAACCCATGTATTTCATGGACTGCAAGGAAGGGCTTTGAATGACCTCACCTCCTACCTATCCTTAGGTGTGCACAATCAAAAGTTTCTCTGAAAATGTGTGCTCATACCATGTTTTTTCCAGTAGTGTTGTTATTATGTCAGTTTCTTAAGCAGCACACATGCAGAATTCAGAGTAGAATGAAATGGATAGGCCTCCACAATATTTTTTGATAATTTATACTTATCTATGCACTCTAGGGTATGTCTGCCTAAAACTATATATTTCTTGTAAACCTACGCTATATTTTTTAGCCACAGTTTTTTAGAATATAAAGTTTAACTATTTTTGTCCAAATAAAGAGCAAGTTTAACACAAAGAAACTTTATAGAAGACTGTGTGTTCGTAAAAGATGTTAGAAACCGAAAGGTATTGATCAAATCAAAATGATAGGTCCTAAATATAAGTGTTTTTCTTTAGTTTAATAACCATTTTGGGGAAAATAAAGCATCTTCTGGTACAAAAAAAATTTGGAAAATAAATGTCTTCAGCTAAAAACGTGTGCACCAAAATATGCAGAATCCGGTGAAGGTTGTGGATTAGTTTATCTTAATTGTAGGTTTCAGCCCATTTCTTATTGTAATGGATTAAAATCTTTTCATTAATGGAACAACTAAAGCTATATCATCCATCCATGAAATGTCTGCCTAAAAGTGTATATTTCTTGTAAACCTACGCTATATGGTTTAGCCATCTCTTTGCACTGCAACCCCTTGAGGTATGAATTCTCAAATATCGTGAATTCTCATCATGTTGTCGATATGGGAGAGAGTTATTTCTTAGTTATAAAAATTATAAATAAAATGTAAACTATGCACTTAAAAATTATGAAAGAATTGTGAAGGTAAATGGTAATCATTTGAATTAAGACATTTTGTTATGGTTTATAATCCCTATATTTATAATAGACATATTTTCTTGTTAACATATGTGGGTTCTTTTTAGGGTAGTGGGATATCACTATTGCAATAGAGGTTTTAAGGGAACAGTATTCTTTGTGATGTGTATTTTTATGAAAAAAAATAGAATTTTTGATTGGGAGTATTGTAGGTGTACATACTAATTGGGAACTTATTAATTGGGTAGTGACAAAAGACTTAGATTCAACTATAGAAAATTTTACCTTTGTTAATAAGCCTATGGTTGATTAGAATATCTTTCTTTTAAAGTGAGTCTATGGACAACAATTTTCATGCAGATACTCACAAATTTTGTTGAGTTAATGTTATTTATGTTATGATTTAAGTAAGATATAATTTGTTTATTTTTCTTTGCATGTGTCATCCTCTAGCTAAAATTTATGTTGCATTGTCACTAAATGATTATTTATGTTTGTATAAGTATCAATTTCCATGCATTCATATCTTAATTAGTTAATAACACAGCAATAAGGAAAGTGATCATAAAACCAATTTTTTTAGTAAAATTGGTGTTTTCAAGTACCCCGTATCTTTAGAGTGTGTAGAAATGATTACATACGCTACAAGACTATGTCACAATTAATTATTAAATCATTAGGGTTTATCAACCAAATATCAGTTATAAGTGAAGGAAAAGGTTTGGAGGTTGGTCAACTAGGAGTAGGACCCAGTGCCTTACAAATTGGGATATGGAGTCAAATTTATCCTTGATAAAGGAACTTCTCTCTACCAAGGAGTCCAATGTAGCTTTCAATAACCCTAATAAGGAATCTACCCAACAGAAAAGGAATTTATACTTCGTATGGCATGAAATGGTGGAGTTTCAACGATGAAACAAACATGACCAACCTATGAAACATTAATTCATAATACCTAACATGAAATGCATGCAATACTTAAAAATCCTAGAGTTTTCATGAATTTGAATTCCAATTAGGGAACATTAAGATTTGCGAAGAGATTTCATACATTAATCATATAACAGAAGTAAAGAAATGTCATTAAAATAACACTTATAAGGTATAGAGAATACATCCATCCATCATTTTTTCATTTATAATCTCCAAGACAAGAACAGTGAAAATCCAAACATCAAAATGCATCAACAAGATCCAATTCCGTCCATCAATTATAGCTATGAATTATTTTCACAAGAGAAAGCCTAATCCAAATTAATATGAGCTACAAATGAGGCTCATGTTCTATTTATATGAGACTTTAGGGATATAATTTAGTATAATTAGCCTAATAATCCCCTAAAAACAACATTAGTGTGCCAAATAACAATCAAATTGGTGACAAGCCCACCAAATAGCTCGAAGTACTCAATAAGCCTTCTTAATGAGGCCAAAATAATAGAATAATGGTGCAAACGGGTCATTGGAAGGCCTAGATAAATCCTCCATATGCCAAGATGAAGAGGAGGGATCTTACAATCATGACTTGGGGGTTGGCCCCTTCGTTTCCAAACAAAACATTTGTGGTGCTCCAAAGTAGATGTGGGGCACAATATTATTTCATGGGTCTCCAACTAAACAAAATAAGTATATGATTCATCAATAATTCTAGAATGATGATACAATCCGTCCGATATCTCGCCATGTGAGAAAAAACCTTGTCTAGACCCCTGATAAACTACCAAATATCTAGTGCAAGTATGTGGTCAGCTGGGCAATGTGGTCTAAGTGCATGATCATCCTTGTATGGTTGGGTATGAGAAAGTAATATATGGTGCTAAAAAATCCCATGGCATGGCAATGAATGCTCTGTTGTGGTGGAGGCCCATGGATCTCAACGTTCATGCTACAAGTGCCATCAAAACCCTCTATAGGGCTTGGTTACCATATAGGGAGGACAAGCCCAAGATGGAGACACACCTGCAATCTTGTGTAAGATCTAGTGTGTCTCCTCACCTTCCAGTACAACAATTCATTAGTGCAACTGAATAAATAGGATTTGAAATCTAAGGCAAAGTGGACTCTTTAGAGTGCCATACCCTTCCTAATGGTATTTAGAGTGCACAAGTGCCACCAAGCTCAAGAGGGAGAATAATAAAGGATCCTATTAGGTGGTTTCAACCTCTAAGGGAGTGACAAGTCCATGGTACATCTACCAAATGGCAAGTATCACGTGAAATTATTGTGGAACAGAATGGGGCAATAGGGAAGGCTCCAAGGCACATGACATGGTACACGAGTATTTATGATGAGGGAAGCCCACACATGGGTTTATGGATGTTGGATGGAGAAACCATGGTTCATGAGTTACCATGGACATTTTTTTTCCACCCTTCTTGATATGTATTTTTCCTTTTATTGATATTCTTTCTTTTAACTTCTTCGGGCTCGAGGGGATGAGAGCATGATGTGCACGATGAACCAATTATTAGCCCCTCAAGATTACGCAGTTCATCACCCACCAGGGATCAGTACAATCATGGGTATTTTGATGATGCAATGGGGCACATTTAGGGGCCCTAGGAATGAGGGTGATGGCCATAATGATTTTATCATACATTTTCTCTTGTAAGTGGCCAAATTAGGCTTTTATTTGATTTTAGCTATATCAACCTTCCGGGGATCATTCCAAGCGCGACCTAAAGCGTGGAAAAGGGAAGGAGGAGACTAACCCCTTGTTGACCCAATGAACAAATGTGGACCCGAATGAGAAAATTGTGGAAATGGGTTATAATGAGCAAAGGGGACTGAGATATGTGATGTGAGGAAGTGGAACCACACAACCAAAATTAGGGTTTCCCATATAGAGCCACTCTTAAAGATAGTAACCAATAAAATAGATCTCGCGACAAAAAAACTATGTCCAAGTGAATTTATGACATTGATAAACAACGTCAATACTTATTATATTTCCTTAGTAGTTAGCGAAATTAAAAATATTATTTTTTTTTACTGATAATGAATGAAAAATATTAGTTGATTATTAATTGTATAACTAGTAGATAACAAGAAATGCCTTTAGAATATAAATAATTATTTATGTACATATTCATGAGACAGTAAATAATTAAATAATAATGATTAATTACATTAAATCATTAAAAAAATATTATAAATTGATATCAATCTTCAAGGTTCATATACAAATTTTTTAA
The DNA here is from genome assembly GCA_000404065.3 of Pinus taeda. NCBI lineage: Eukaryota > Viridiplantae > Streptophyta > Pinopsida > Pinales > Pinaceae > Pinus > Pinus taeda. The sequence goes on from APFE030342789.1 coordinate 81,664, forward strand.
TTACAACTTTTTATCAAAACATTAATAAACAATATAAATAATGAAAAATAATATGAATTCTTCATATACATAATCCCGATTTATAATAAATTTACAATGATACTGATTAACTTCTCCTTATGGGATAATAATCTAATAATAAATGCCTTTATTTATATCATTTGAGCTCCTCTCTCTCTCTCTCTATATATATATATTTTTTCTACCCATACTTTCACATATATATATTCGACTTTTCTTTTGTATCTATAATTTTTATTATCCGTGTTCATGATGATTTTCATAGGTAATTCCCTACAACCCTTGACATTTATGTCTAGATGTCATCCGAACGCTTCCCCATGTGATCTCACACCTTGCTCACCACACCATATCTAGCAGATTATTCCTTTTGTTAGTATCCTTGGCATATACCCGTTTTGGACGTCCTTCTTGCGGCATCTTTACCCTTGGCAGGCTATAAGCTTTACTATCTGCATGCTCTCTCTCCATCGTGAATGCTGCCGAACCTGATCCGGAGGTGTAGGGTGATAAATTTAGGGCATTCCTTCATTATTATCACATCTACTTTTCTGTAATTTTCATTTATTCTATCAAGGGGGCCTATGGGTATTACCTTGTGTGTTTTACTTTCCATATTTAGAGTATGGAGGGTCACGTTTCCGACGTGTCTGCCAACGAGGCTCTCATCCAAGCCACCTTGGTTGTTGAGTCTCAACAAAAACACATATCTGGCTTTGAATGTCGTAGTGGCCCATGATCCCTTGATGCATAGGACACTATCCTAGGGGATAATCGTGTGCCATATGGTGCTCATGCAGCACCTAACCCACATGGTGATGACCATGCAATACATGGTCAACCTTCTAAGTAGTGGAAACATTCTATCAAAACCAACACCCCTCCTCCAACTCTGGCTTTGGATAATGTTGTTCTGCTTGATCGTATATCTAGCCTCTAGAAACGTGCTCTCGCCAGCTGATTGTTTTTTTATAATATGAGTGACTCTAAGATGAGAAATTGGGATGAAAGGAAGTGGAAAACTATGCTTGGCTACATGTCAACTGTCGTGCATATGTTGAAGGGCTGGTATAGTTTTCATTTTCTCAATCAAGAGGACTTGCAAAGAATCAAAGTTATCCCATGGATAAATGGAAGGAGCTTCCTCGCCCTCCTTTCATGGTATATTGGGTATAATCTACTACATAACATGCCTCAAAACAAGTTAATCTAGGTGAAATTACTTGGTTTACCAATGGAGCTATGGAGCAAGCAGGCTCTAATGGATATTGGCAGTGTAATAGGAAAGTTTATTTATGTTTACTCACATTGTGTGGGGGCTCTATATAAACGAGTCACTTGGATACTTATTGAGAAGGAGTATCGGGGGGGTTTCCGGACCATATTGAACTACACTAGGGAGAGATCCAATTATCTCAGAGGCTGGATTACTAAGGGTACCCTTCAGGTGCTCGTTCTACCACCATATTAGGCATCTAAAGACTAATTGCTCACATCGGTCGGGTGGTCAAACTTCAGAACACTTCAAAATGTTCTAGAGAGTGAGACTGGGCAACCGCGGAGACCATATAAAATATATGAATAAATTCTACCCGGAATTGAGGATTGCGTCGATAGAATGACTAGACAAATAGAAAAACTATGGACAGCAAAGTCAGGAGAAAAATAGGAGTTTCAAGGAAGCCGACGCTGAATTCCATTTGATTAGCTGTGCAATTATAACATCATTCTTGAATTACGTAAGGGTTCGGGCATCTTTTTGTCATTTGATGTCATCTCCTTGTTGACTTCAATTCCCTCGCTGGCAAGTGTAATGTGTCCCGTAATCAGATGTGAATGGGTTGGAACGAGTCTAGAGTTTGCTGTGATCAGATTCCATTCAATTACATATCCCATTGTTGCATCCGTTTTACTAGAGGCAATTCTATGTAGCTTCATGCATATTTGAACAATGTTTGTGAGATTTCATTAAATATTAACAGTTTGGTTTTTTATTATTAGTGTATATCTACTCTTTGATATCTTTGTGGAGGGTTATTTTAAGATAAAGATTGGGTGTATTTAGAATTGGTATTCTACAGTTTAGTATGATCTTGATGTGTAAGTATGTTTGTGCTTAAAGTTAAATTTTATGTCCTCAAATTAAAAAAATTAAAAATTTAAATAATGTTTATGTTTTTCTCTCCAATAAATAATAATAATGACAATGGAAAAAATTAATGTAGGCCCCAAACAAAAATGAAAATAAACATATAGACAAAAAAACTACAAGACAATTATTTCATGTTTAGATACAAATATTACATTACAATTACCTTTAATTTAAATGCATCATACTTTCAACAAAAAATTTGACCACATTAAAATTCAAATCCTAAAATTTTAAACAGCTTTACTCTTTACTAAAACCACTACCATTTCTTAAATCAAAGTAAAAAGGTTAATTCAACACAAAGAATCCAAAATTTTGCTATAAAATCTTTTAATATCTCTTTTAATTAATTATTTGTAAAATAAAGTTTTAAAAGGAAAACCATATCCTATGGACATATTAAAATATTTATACACAAATATTGCTACGTCAAAGTTGTAATATTC
>APFE030342790.1:0-12716 GCA_000404065.3 Pinus taeda
AACAAGAAAGGATGGGAATCTCTCCTTACAAGCTTCTACAAGGAAGTCCTAATTCCAACAGCATCTACCCTTTGGAATGTTCAGCTTTCAACCTCCCTTCCTCTGGCCCAATGCCTGTATTTATAGTGTTCTAGAGGAAGTTAATCAGGTCCAACATCAATGGGATACTCCCTCTTTTGGATGGGGTAACTCCTCTCTTGATGGGATAAGTTCCTCTTTCATAGGGATGCATGAACCATCTGGAGGCGCTCAATACACGTCAAACAATCTTCTAGAATGCTCTAAAAATGACCACAAGTAACTTTTTTAAGATGAAAATCGCGCCTTTTGACCTTTACAGGAGTACGCACCCATCCCTTGACTTACAGAGCGTACAAGTACGTAGGTACAATGAGCTTGGGATGCGTACACGTAAGTAAGGTAGAGAGAACGTGCGTACCCAGAGATAAAACATGATTTTTGATGACTTTCTCTCTTTCTTGAAGTTTGACATGGAGAGTAGAGGTATAAGGCTTGCCAAGGAGGATAGTATGACTGTTGATGGAGCCATACTAACTGCAAATAGTCATGGTGACAAATTTTAGTGTAACACTACATTTCTAGTTTGTTTCATATGTTGCTTGCATATATTGTTATGACAAAGAAGCATCAAGGTATACTATATATGGTTGTTATGTTTTCAAAGAAGATTGGTATGCCTGGTATCCTTATTGTGTAAGGCTGATTTGAAGATTGGTTTAGCTGAGATGAGTTGTTGTGATGCAAGGAAAAGGAAAGATGCAAGGAAAAGGCAAATACATGGAAATTTTTTGTGATGCAGGACTATTTGAATATGAATGAAATATTATATTATTGTAAGTTATTTATTTATTTTATTGACATGAAGAATATGAATGAATGATTCATTTTATATATTTTAATATTGAATAATTTAAGTAGTTTTGGAATTGAAGAGACACCCTTGGAATGCAAAGAGATAAGGTTTTTCATTTCATATTCATATGAGTGGAACACGAACAACCATCGAACTTCATTTATAAATTTTTGCAAGGTTGGAGAGATGGTTGGTTAGAGTGTTAGAGAATGTGAGAGTTGGTTGAGATGTTATGCATTAGTTACCTAACACATACATAGCTTATGTGAAGTAGATTTGAACAGAAGAATGGGAGGAGATGGAGATGGAGTTATGCAGAATTGATGACTAGGTAAACCAACACATTGTTTATTCTTGCTTTTATCAAGGGATTGTGGTCTCCTTTCAATTTGTGGCTTGATAAATATCCAGGTGGAGCTGGTTGAGGTAGGAGTCTCATGTGGGTTGTAGCCTATATAAAACATATGGGAGTTCGAGCTTCCTTGCACGTTGTAACTTGCAGAAAAATTGAGGTATCAGCCTCTTGTAGGTTGGAGCCTACAAAAAATATGATGTAATAAGGAGTAGGAGTTTTCCTTTGCATCACAACAATAATAAAATCATGGTTTTCTTCCTTTTATGGGTTACACTTATATATGGTGTCAATATGTGTTTTTATTATGCGCTAATGTGATGTTTTGGTTTTCTTATTACTTGTTGTTCACATATTCAGTCAAATAGTCATTATTTGTTAAGTTTCTCATGTAATGTTTCAATTAATGATTTTAATGAAAATAATTTTAATGTACATGAATGGACTAAGATAATTCAGCCCCCCTCTCATTTTAGTCAAATTTTCATCAAACTTGTGTTGCCTATGTTTGGAACCAAATTGCCAGTCTGCTCAAAGAGCTCTTCATTAGCAATGAATCATCATTAAATTCTAGCTTCCCTCTGAGCACTATAAATTTCTCTTTGACTCATTGGAGGGTTATTATTGTAGTAAAATCATGTTGAGAAATCCATTTTCAGTTGTTCATGAGAGGTGATAGAACAATACTAGTACTACAAACTCTTATGCCATAAGATCCTCTTCCTAAATACATGAAAATGATCATTCAATGAAGATAAAATGATTGAGTGAGAAAATTAGGAATTATATAGATGCCCTCTCAAAGGAACAAACTCATGAAGGTTTTCCATGGGACAACATAGGATTTCAGAGCCCAAAACCTATTTTTTTATCTTAGACCCAGAAACAACCACCAAAGTGTTAGAGAAAAAACCATCATTTGAGTGAAAAGAATAAAACTAGAGAGAGGAGATATAAAAGGATGCAGGAAATAAGTGAGTAGGGATACAAACAAACCTCCCCCCATAACAACCTTGTGAAATTCCCAAAGTCAAAAATAGGAAAATATATTATATAATCTATCATGAAAGCCTTGATAGAACTAGTAGGTAGCTACTAGAGAAATTCTTGGGGTGTATACCACATATTTGATAACTTATGTTGTTATTGGCTAATAGAGAGAAAGATATAATCATAACTAGATGCCAAGGAACCTTCCTTCTTATGTGGTTAATAAAATAAAAAATATTGTGGCTAATTTCATTTGGATGAGGATGGAGAATAGACATAGATTCCATCTGACTAAATGGGGAAGGATCTTTGTTCCAAAAGAATATGGCATATGGGGGCTCCTAGATATTAAATATTTCTGATGGGCACTAATCATAAAATCTCTTTGGCGTGCACTTTATCGAGAAGGAATATGGCAAGATATTATAGCATCCAAATATTTATGCAATAGGGCAGAAAAAGATTGGATTATTTCTGGGCACATTGGACTCAAATTTGGTTCTTGTATATGGGACAACTTTCAAAAAATCAAAGAATGGTTCCTCAGGAGGATTACCTGGGCTTTTGGTATGGAGAACCAGATTATTATTGGTAAAGAAATCTTCAGTGTGGAGGGGGAACATAGTTTATCTAAATACGCCATAAACATAATATGTTGTAGAGGTTATTTCATCTTGCATAGGTCATTGCGAGATGACAAGGACTATTTCCTATCTGGCGTAGGGTGGAAGAAGCATGCTTATCTAGAAATTATGTAGATGAATGGAGAAGATATATATAGTCCCTCTCCAGGGTGGGACTCTGTCAAAATTAGGGTGAAGATTACATCACATGGGATGATATATTGTGTGTCAACTCGGTGGTCGTTTTCGATACATATAGGTACATATTCACTTCCATGCACTCATTTACACAATCATGATGGTTCTATAGACTCTGTAAATTAAAGGTTCCCTATAAGATTATACTATATTCTTGGTTGGTTTGGCACAGCAAGACTTTGACCTAGGAGAATCTAAGGAAAAAAGGTAGAGAGGGGCTGCGTAGATGCTCACTTTGAAAAAATGCACTGGAGACAAACATACATATTCCCTTGGATTGCTCGATTACTGTGTAGGTTTGACGCTTCATAATGATACATAACAACATCCCTTTCAAAAAATTCATGTCCATAGAACAATGTTTCAACTGGTGGTTTCCGCATGGTGGTTGTATGCAAGCTATACCTCTATTCAATTTCTGGGAACTATGGAAAACTTGTAATGGTTTTATATTTGAAAATTATGAAATCGACACATTCAAGATTTTATACAAAATTGGACATTGGATGGACACTATAGGAGCAATTTCACAGAGTTAGAATATTTCGGTCCGAAATTCTCTTCCTCAAATTATGTTTCTTGCAAGTTTATTTGGTGGGGCGGCACAACGGGGACAATGAATTTGTGGGGTATGGCTAAGATTTGGTTACAAGACACACTACAAAATCTCATGGAATGTAGGTACATGTACTAACATGAGAGCAAAGGTAATTGCACTATGGGGACTACTGTGGTTTACTGAAAGACTAAATATTTATAACATTAATATATACGAGGACTCAAGAATTCTCATTGATGGGATTACTGCAAATACTTGTTTTTCCTCACTGAATCTAAATGGTTGGATTGCTCACATTCATGGACACAGACATAATTTCCATCACATCACTTTTTAGCATATATATAGGGAGACTAACATTGTGGTAGACTTTCTATCAAAAAATAGCTTATCTAATGGAACTAGGTACATGTTCTATTCATATCTAGAAGATAATCATATTTGAGAGGAGGGATCCATAACTCTGTCCTAGACTCTCACAAATTATATTTTGATTGTCACTCTATTTTGATATATTTTGGCTATGATTATATAGGACATGTACTTTGAAGCATAGCTAGAACATGGCTGAATATAATAATAATATATGGTTAATAGAGTCTTGATAAATAAAGGTTTATAAAAATTTGTAATCTTGCAGAAATATGTACTAGTACATTATATAAACTAGTGCTTTTTTCCTATGGAAAAAATAAAACTTAGGCTCCAAAGAGAACAAAAACAACTATTAATCCACAAAGAAGGTATTAACGAAAAACTTATATCTACGAGAAAAATTGAAATGAAGCTCGATAGAGTACATTAAAAAATAATATTACTAAAGTTTATATAAGTTAATAGTTCAACCATATTGCAATATTAAATACATTGCCCATATATTATACGTAACTATATTAACCAAACACTTATATCTACCAGAAGAATTGAAATGAACCTCAATATCATGCATTGAGAAATAACATTACTAAAGTTAATAGTTGACCCATATGGCAATATTGAATATATTGCCCACATATTATATGTTTTAAAGCATGTAGACACATATAAGTAGCCTAAATACATTAAAGAAATCAATTTGAATGTTAAAATATCTCATGCATGTGAAGAGTTATGTAGCGTGGGAAAATGGTTGGTGAAGTAGGGATAATTTAAAAATCAGTTCGCTTATCACTATTTTTAAACAAGTCTAGTCTTAATTTTGAGGTCCAAGCTAATAATAAAATCTAGGTATATGTATAGGTTTTGGTTTCGTTTACAAACTAATTTGTTGTCATTATCATGGATATCTAATTTATTAATTTATTTTTTTACATTGATATTTTATTATTTTATTTATTATTATTATTTTTTTAATATTTATTTAATGTTTTTATTAAGTAATATTAATTTTTTTAATAAATTTAAAATTATTATTCATAATTTTGTTAATAATGGTTTACTAAAAAATTTGTTATAATAATATTTATATTTCAACTTTCGATTTCTCATTTAGATTTCAAATCCAAACTCCAACTTATGGTGAAACATTCCAATTTAGAAATTTGGTAGATAAAAAGTGATAGTTTTTTATTAATTTTTTTGAGCAAATTAGAACAAATCGACAAATCTTAAAATTCCACCACATGTGTTTTGTACAGAAAATGCCAATTTAGTTTTCAAGTGTGTAGTTCTCAATAATTCCCTCTGGTTCGAAAGAAACAGGTGATTCTTTGAGCATGATTTTCTGAGATTTAATGTTGCGGTGGGTTGTCAATTTTCCTAAGTGCACAATCAATTGGACTATCCTTGAGATATTTTCTTGTTTAATTGATCTGAATAATGCTAGTTTTTCTTTATTTTTAATACATTTAAATTATGCCCGGGTAGATGCCCCATGTGTCGGCCGAGTCTAATTTACATATGATCTTCCAATGTGCCTCATCTCTACATATCTGGTATGAATTTTCTTTGTCTTTTGGTTTTCCTTACCGGGTTTTCTCCTCCGTACAGGATGGTTTCAAATGGTGGAGTGAGCAGAATTCATCTTGGCGTACCTTGTTTGTTCTGGTCAGCTGGTTCTTGTGGAAATGGAGGAATGAACATATATTCCAAGATTCGCGGATGCCTCTGAACTCCTTTTTGTTTAGCATTCTGGCCAATTGTGATGACCCCGTAAAAACATGTAATTATGAAAGTTACTATGGTAAGAAACTTATGTGAATTATTAATTTCTGTGTTAAATGATATTATTTATTTTATGAATGGAAGATATTTTAAAATGCTGGCAGTCTCCTAAAGGAGAATTTCTAAAAAAAGAAACAGTTATAAAAACTGAAAAGGAACTAACCCTTCAGCCAGGAAAAGTCCTGGGAAGGGGAAAAATCTCGGGGTTTGTGAGGACAGAGGGGAGAGAGAACTGAAGAAAGAAAAAGAGAAAGAAAAGAAGGGTTAAGTCTGGTGAGGACCAGATAACCCTAGCACAACTGTGCAATAGACCTGTTGAGGGCTGCAGGCCTGCAGGACTGCTCGGGGGGAGAACCCAACATAGCATTGGATCTCATGGCTGGGAGGATAAGAGAAAATCTTTAAATTACAGGTGAACTTCTGGAGTTATAACTACTGGTGTCTAATAGACCAGGTATGTGTTATTCCTCTGAATTAAATTACTGTTTTGGTATGCTTGGTGTCTATATGGAAGGTATGACTGCACCTGAATATCTGTTAAGGATTAGATGTGACAACATGTATATAATATCATTACCAGTGTTTAAAAGTGCCTGAGACTGGCTAATCAAACACTAGGATCTATCTGTTATATTATTTGCATAATAATTGTAAAGAAAACAAGCATGATAACTATGTAAGAATAATGCCTGATATCTGTAAAGATAACTGTACAGAGGGAAAGCCAGACACCTGAAGAACAATGATGCATGATAGTTATCTAAGAACATTGCAAGTGCATATAAAAGTCTGATACGAGTAACTGTTAAAGAAAGATTTATGTTAACCGCGTGAAGGGGATACATGTAGTGTATCAGAATAATGCTCAAACCATATTGAAAATTGAAACATAGTAACAATACTTAGAACCTGAGGGTTCATATCAATATACAGAACATGCGAGAGCGTAAGGTATTTTACAGTCAACCATAAGCAGGGTTCTGTACAAAACTAACATTATAAGAGTATAGAAAACTGATAAATAACACCTAACAGTCCTTTTCTAATACTTTCGGGGCATGCCGTGAGCCTGTGGAAACGGTTCGTGATATGGATGAAACCCTCGACCGTTTCCAAAAATGAAACCCTCGACCATCTCAAGAGGAGACCCTCGGTCGTTCCAATATGGAACCCTTGACTATATTTAAAGCTTGAAACGAAATAAATCTATTAAACAGGAACAAGTCAAACTAAAGTTGTTTAACATAAAGCACATATCAACGTATCATGGCATTATAGCACCACCGTAGAGACGGCCATACAGTCGCTATTTCCATACAAACCCTGATAAACTATAACAGAAATTATGGAGACGAAACCCTCGAAAGATTTACGTCTCAGCCTGTTAATAGAGAAACAAAGTATCCATAACGAAACGAGCAGTAATTATAGAACATTGGAATGGAAAAGACTTGCAATATTACATTTAAAAGCTCGAACCAATGGAGCATATATATATATATATATGTGCAATGAACAAACTGTAGGCGCAGAAACTCGAATGGAATCATGCATAACATATTGTGTAGGCATACGAAAAAGTTAACCATATATTAACAGTGGATAAATAGCCCGGATGAGTGCCACAAAATTCTGTACATTAAATACTCCGAGAACTAGAGTCTAATATGAACTCAGGGCATTCAAAATGGCACATTCCCAAACAACAGAAGCCATGATCTATCTCGTTAGGGTCCGGCGAGGGGAGCCGTGAATCCCTGAATATAAATATACAAATGATAACAAATAATACAACAAAGACTGTAACCAGAGAAGGCACAGGTACCGGCATGGGAAAGCCGACCTCGCATCTCAGCTAAGGTTCCGCCGAAGGTGGAAACCCTGAGTCACACATTGAAGAATGCCGTGAGGAAACCCCTTTCAAGCCGAAGGAAACACATAGAAATCTACGTTACTTCCGCCTTTTATATTAACCTAACTACTGTATTGTATGTGAAGGGTTCAGTACCTGGAATGTTCCGGCGATGTCATTCCAATCCACTCCTGAGTGGTAAGGGTTTGAAGTGCGCCCTGTACATGAAGATTCAATGGATTTAAACATGAATGTATTAACCCAACCAGTAAACCCAATAAAGAATGCACAGTATTATACCTAATGAAATATACAGTCAAAGTTATGGTTGCAGTGACAGATACCTGTGCTAGCTTTCCGCAACCTGGCATAGTTTGCAGGGTTAGAACCGCCATTTGGGAGCGAGGGCTCGGCCTTCCTCCAAGTGAAAATGAACCCGCGAAGAACAGCTCGGTGGGCTTTATGAGGCCGATAAAACCTGAAACGATATTGACCCTCAGATCAAAGGAGAGAATCCTCACCGTCCCTTGCATATCAGTTGGCGCGCGAACCCGACAGACTTTCCAAAGTTTCACATGGTCTCTATCCGGCGGATTGATACCTGGCTAGAGTAGGTAGGGCCATTTAGTTTCCCGACCACACTTGGCATGGAAACATATCGGAAAGCAACCGGTGGCCTTTTTCCGTTGACCTCATTTGAATGGTGAGAATCGTTAAGGATTCGAATCCATAAGTCTTATGATAACACCAATCTCGGTGATTAATAATCATATGGAAATATCATAGTGGCACGGTTAGTGCTTAATAATTACAAGTAAATATATATATTGTTATGGTTATTAGGATCGAGTTTATAAGGTCCACGTGAAAATAAGGATTGCCACCATATAAATATTTTTTTTATTTGCTGTGGAGTGTGACAATGTGGTATCAGAGCAGAGGTTTCAAAACTGTGGCCTCTGGAGCAGTAAGATCCAGCTGCATGGATTTATCATATAGTATATGTATGAGGAAGAATTAAATTTCGCTAATTGATTTCTGTTTATTAATTAGGAAACAGATTCAGGAACAACAAGTGATAACAGTCAACAGTAAAGATGGAGGGAATGCAGGGAGCAGATGGCGTTCCTCGAGAAAATCCAGAGCTGTGGATACAGCTTGGTGCAGAGACACGCAGTACCAATCTAGCGATACTGCAAACTGTTCAAGAATTGAAAGAGGAAATGGCACGTCTGCGAGAAGACAACGCGCGATTGACAGTGGAACAGGAAAGAATATTGAAGAGTCTGTCGGAAAGACAAAATCCACCATTAGCCAATCCCAGTGCGGAACAACAAAGGGCAACTGAAGAACGAAATTATGCACCTGAAATTTCAGAGGAGAAGGAAGATCATTCTAACAATGTAGTAGAACAGCAGACGCCAAAGAGACAGAGAATGGAATTACAAGGAGAATTGCGGAAAATCAAACCTCCACATTTTGATGGAGAACAAGAGGAAGCGGCAGAGGCTTGGTTAATTAACATTAACAAGTATTTTCAGCTGTATGAGTATGATCAGAATTTGAAGGCGTGGCTGGCCATCTTTCAGCTACAGGGCAAAGCAACCTTGTGGTGGGAAGAAATCAAAATTGTAAAAGGAGTAAATGAGCAGAACATAACCTGGGAAAAGTTTCAAAAGTACTTCAAGGAGAGATGTCTAACTGAGCGTTTCTATGATGAGAAGGCAGGGGAGTTCCATGATTTACGTCTGGGACAACAGTCCATGGACGAGTTCATTAACCGCTTCACCTCCCTGCTTCGTTATGTACCATATATCAAGGAGGAGAAGGCCAAGGTGCAGAGATTTGTGAGCAGTCTACCAGCCTACATAAGAGAGCGTATTTAGTTTGATAATCCCAGAACAATGGATGAGGCGATTCGTAAGGCAAGAATCTGTTACCAGCAAAACAAGCAGAAAGGAGACACTTCAAATAAAAGATGGAATGAAAGAAAAAGCAACAGAATTGCTGGTAATAGCAAAGGAAGTCGTGGTAATGGCAGCAAGGTTACTGGTAAGGGACAGATTGGCAGAAACGTAGCAAAGAGTACCTTTCGGACTAAGCCAAGTGAGAGCAGAATCAGTGAACCACCTGCCAGGTCAGATCTTGAAGGGATGACCAGACCTCTAGTCCAATGTTGGGGTTGTGGAGGCCCACACTACGTGAAGAATTGCCCTCAGCGTAAAGGAGTTGATCAAATATCTCAGATCCAAGAGGCATCAACGGTGGGAGAAGTGGCGCGCAGCATGCCAAGGATCAATGCAGCCCTGGAGGACCGTCAAGCGGAATACCAGCCGAGCATGGTGGAATTTGAAGGTAAAATTTCCAATTTTTCTATAGCTGTTCTTATTGACCCAGGAGCTACCTTAAGTTATGTTAGCCCAAAAGTAGTAGAACAGTGTAAGCTGTCTTCTGAAAATTTCAAGAACCCATGGCTGGTACAACTGGCCACAGGAGCTAAAAGAAGAGTCTTAGCCAAAATTAATAACTGTCCTTTCAGCATAGCTGGACAGTCAATTATAGCAGACCTGAATGTGCTTCCATTGGGGTCCTATGACATCCTGATTGGTATGGATTGGCTGGAAAAGCATTGGTCGTTGGTGAACTACAAGACCAAAACCATTTATTACAAGGATGACTTGGGACAGCAGCAAGAATTACAGGGAACTAAACACCCTGTACAGATCCGGCCTATCACTGCCTCTCAGCTAGCTAAGTGTCTAAGGAAAAAGTGTCAAATTTACGCTATTCAAGTTGGTTATGAAAACCAGAAAGACAAAGTATCTGCAATAGACAACATTTCGATAGTGCAGGAATTTGTGGATGTCTTTCCTGAAGAGGTACCAGGACAGCCTCCAAAAAGGGACATAGATTTTACTATAGAGTTAATACCTGGGGCAGCCCCGGTGTCACGAGCGCCGTACCGGATGAGCGTACCTGAGTTGACAGAATTAAAAATGCAACTGCAAGAGTTGCTGGACAAGAATTATATCCGCCCCAGCATGTCACCGTGGGGAGCTCCAGTACTATTTGTCAAAAAGAAAGATGGAACCCTCCGTATGTGTATAGACTATCGTCAGCTGAACAAGCTCACGATCAAGAATAAGGACCCCCTGCCTCAGATAGATGAACTCTTCGATCAAGTGAAGGGAGCAAAGGTATTTTCCAAGATCGATTTGCGATCTGGTTATCATCAGATCAGAATTAAGGAAGAAGACATTGCCAAAACCGCTTTCAGAACACGCTACGGGCATTACGAATTTGTGGTGCTGCCTTTTGGCTTGATCAACGCACCCGCTACCTTTATGTGTTTAATGAACAGCGTGTTTCACAGGTTTTTGGACAAATTTGTGCTGATATTCATAGACGACATTCTGATATATTCTCGTTCCCATGAGGAACACAAAGAACACCTCCGGATGGTGTTGCAAACCCTTCAGGAGCATCAGTTGTATGCCAAATTTAGTAAGTGTGACTTTTTCAAGGAGGAAATCCAATATTTGGGCCATGTGATTACCAAAGAAGGAATAGCTGTAGATCCGGAGAAAATAAAGACGATTATAGAATGGCCCATACCCAAGGATGTAGCCGATATCAAATCCTTTATGGGACTAGCTGGCTATTACCGAAGATTTGTGGAAGGGTTCTCAAGGATAGCTTACCCTATCACTTCGTTGTAGAAAAAAGGAAAAGTATTTAAGTGGACAGTGGAATGTCAGCAGAGTTTTGATATACTGAAGCATTTACTCACCACTACACCCATCTTGAGTATAGCCAATCCTAATAAGGATTACGTTGTGTGTACTGATGCAAGTAAAGAGGGTGTGGGAGGAGTATTAATGCAGGAAGGGAAAGTAATTGCGTATGAGTCGAGAAAATTAAAAGAGCATGAGCAAAAGTACTCTGCGTACGACCTAGAATTAACAATTGTTATTCATGCACTAAAAATTTGGCGCCATTACCTCTTGGGAAGGAAATTTCTGTTGTTAACAGATCACCACAGCTTGACTAATTATTTCAGTCAACCTACTTTGAATGCAAGACAAGGTCATTGGGCAGATTTCCTAAGCAGATTTGATTTCGAGATCAAGCACTTAAAGGGCAAGGAGAACCGGGTGGCTAATGAATTGAGTCGAAAGGTGCAGTGTTTGTGCGAACTTTCAGTCAGCAAGTGGCGAAATTCTCTGTTTGAATAGATTAAAGCAGCAGCAAATCAGGATGTTGAATACCAATAGATAAAACAGCAGGTACAACAATCAGATAATGAAAGTTTGCAGCAAGGTTATACATTGGACAATGCTGGTATGCTGTACTTTAATAAGAAATTATATGTACCTAATTCAAATAACCTTAAGAACCTGATTCTAGATGAGTTCCATACCAGCCACTATACTGTCCATCCAGGATACCAAAAGATGGTCACTGCACTAAGGAAAGATTACTTCTGGCCTAGAATGAAGAAGCAAGTGATTGAGTACTTGGCCAGGTGCTTAGAGTGTCAGCAGATTAAGGCAGAACATCAGCATCCGGCCGGGCTGTTACAACCTTTAACAATTCTAGAATGGAAATGGGAAACCATTTCCATGGATTTTATAACTGGTTTGCCTCAAACAAGGAAGAACCATGATTCCATCCTGGTAGTGGTGGATAAATTGAGTAAAATGGCACACTTCATACCCGTGCATTCCACTTATAAAGCGGTACAAATTGCTCACCTTTTTATGCAAAATGTGTTCAGATTGCATGGACTACCAAAGGTAATCATTTCAGATTGGGATGTAAAATTCACATCCACCTTTTGGAGGACGTTGTTCGCTGAGTTGGGAACTCAGCTAAACTTTATCACTGCATATCATCCGCAGACCGATGGTCAAACCAAGCGGGTGAATCAAGTGTTGGAAGATATGTTGAGGGCGTATGTGATGACGAAACCAACCCAATGGGAAGAATATTTGCATCTAGTGGAATTCGCATATAACAATGGATATCATACCTCGACACAACTAAGCCCTTTTGAGGTTCTGTATGGGCGAAAATGCCGCACACCCTCAAGTTGGGGTGGGCCT
>APFE030342805.1:0-10268 GCA_000404065.3 Pinus taeda
TATTGGGTTCTCGGTTCTTAAAAGATTGATTTATAAAGGAGAAGTTAGAGGCGAATCGGCGAAGGGTGATCTCTTGAGCACAAGTTCAGATCTGAGCATCTGAGGTTATTTCAGCCCTAGTTCAAGGTACGCAGAGGCTCCAAAGGTTCAGTGCGTAGGTACGCAGAGGCGCCGAAGGTTAAGTGCGTGGGTACGCAGAGGCGCCGAAGGCTCTGTGCGTGGGTACGCAGAAGCGGAGAAGGCTCAGTGCGTAGGTACGCAGAGCGACAGTGATTCAAGTGCGTGCTTTCTGCAGTAGCACGCGGCGCGATTATTCTTTTGGGTGCGTACCTGCTGGAAAGTACGCGGCGCGATAGTGGCATTGGGTGCGTACTGTACGCAGTTCAGTGAAAGGAGAAGTGCGTGTCCACGCAGTCCAGAAGAAGGAGATCTGCGGGTATACGCAGAGAATCAGAAGGTGAACTGCGTAGCAACGCAGGCCAGTAAAAGAAAAACCGCGTATCTGTGTTAAGATCTTCTGTTGGTTGAATTTTTCTGTTGATAAGGTGTTCTGGGTTCTGTTCTGTTATTGTTGATCTGGTTATTACAGCTGACTGTATAATTTACATGAACTTAATGATCATTTGATGTATATGGATCCAGTTTGAAAATTTATGAAAAGTGGTCCTTTGAAAAGAAGTAGGGGGTTGTAGCTCCCTTTCAGGAGAGACTGGAAAACGAGAGAGAGTTGTAGCTCTCAGCAGGTTGCAGCCTGCGTACTGGTAAAGGACTGCACCAGTACAAGACCATTGTAAAAGGAGTTTCTAATTTGAAAGAAGATAGAGACATATTGCAGCAGGTGGTTTTCACCCACATTGGGTTTCCACCTTATATCTGGTGTTCTTTGATGTGACTGTCTGATTTTCTTGTTCATGCTCATTATTTATGGTATTGGTATGCAAAAATAATTCAAAGTATAAATAAGAAAGATTTGGTAAAAGAATTAGATAATACTGATTCACCCCCCCCTCTCAGTATTATTGTCAACATGACAAAACAGATAGTAGGCTCTAACTTTCTCATACGAACTGCGTTTTGAGTGATTCTAAGCACTTTTATTTTTAAGCAAATTTTTGCCCCTATTCTAGATTCCAATCACTCCTTCCCACTGATAGGCTTTTGGACCCACAAAATATGGTTATCTAATGAGAGATGGATACTCTTCTCCTTACCAAGTTCTATCAATTGATTCTACTTGGAAAAATCTCCATGACAACCACTTGGATTCACTGACATACCTTGCCTTGCAAATGGCTTGGCACTTCAACCAATGTTCTTCTTTTTCTGCTAACCTAATCCAACACTTGTTGGCTGCTTGCTGATTAAACACCTTGTTGTACCAAAGTGATCCCTCAGTGCTTGGAAAGCTAACTGATGGTCTTCCCACTGAGAATCATGTTCCTCCTTTGTGAAACATGCATTCGATGCAAGCTTCTCCTTGGAAACCACTTTTGCAAGTTAATCCCATCTGAGTGAACTACAATAATGAGTTCCAATATTAGTAATAACATGAAAAGTAATGACCATTATTTTACCTCCACGATTCTAAATTCCACATATGGAAGAATGCATTTTCCATCTCTTTCACTTGTTGACATCAATACATCAAATCACATTGTAGACCATTTGATATTTTATAAGAGACACAAATTTTTTTGGTAGTTTTGTCCACTTTCACTTCTTGATTCCATCATCCTCCAGTATTAACATGCTGACCATTTCATGATTTGAGAATGAAGGCTAATCATGAGCCTCTTGCTCAAGCATGGACCTTCCAAAATCCTGCGACATCTTGTCGCAAGAAATACCATTAACCTTGAAAAACACTCATGCAAGAATATAACTTGACGACCTCTTCCTTTCACTTATTCAAAGAAACAAATGTCACATCATGTGAACATCGCCATGTACTCTCACATCTTGGTGTATAAACCATCGACTAAGCACAATTCAAGAAAACATGCTTCTTCAAACAATTGACTTTCAAGTCAAGCAAAAGCGTGTACAACAACTTGACGATTTACAACAAGAATTCCACATTCTCATGAAACAATTCATCACATCTCCCTTTCATCTTTGGAGACAAAATCAACTCTTCCAAGTCGATATAACATACATGTAACAATAAATCAACCATAGAAGCCGACACTCATGCATCGACAAATGATCAACATTCTCAATTTGACAACATACATGTTAACGAAGTAATCAACCAACACAAGTGAATCACTCATGCATGTTCAAGCACAATGAAACTATTAAAAATTCCAGTGTTCACACACACAAACTTTCATGCATTTATAACGATTCTCAACTCTCTCACAAGTACAAGAATCCCATTGGTATGTACGAGTACTTAAAGATATTAAATTACCAAATTTGTTGCAACAAAGTGAGTCAACATACTCCACTTTCGAACACCTTCCTGGCATAAACATGCAAGTTCAATAATGCAACATGCATGAAAATTTGTAGTTGCAAATTTCCATCTTTGTTGCATCTATGTGAGTCAACATAACTCTACTTTTCCAACATCTTGCTTCGTGCAATATCCAACATACTTTCAGGAGAAAAGAAATGCATCCAAATAACAAGGAAATGCATCAATAAGGCAAAATTTGCATCAATTATCAAAAGAAATGCAAGGCCTTAGTTGGTTAAGAAATCTAACCATCTCTTTCCAAACAATTTCAATGGCACGTCTTTCAGTTGCACTTCATCATGTGTATCATCCTCACCCACATCAATTATGGAATCCTCTTTTCCATTCTTGCCAAATATCTCTCCACCTTCTTCAAATGTCATGGATGACTTGTTGGATGCAAAGTCCAACACTTTTCTACAAGATGACCTTGCTTATGGCAATGAGTGCAAAATAATTGCATCTTCTTTTCAACGTGGCTTCCATTATCCAATGGACCTTTGGCTTTCTATCTCTTTTGTTTTGAAATTTTCCTGTGTATGGCTATCCTCTTCCAACACCTCGAAACAGTATGGTTATTCAAACCACAAAAGGAACATGCAAATTTTCTCCAAATCTTATGTGAATATTTACCATGTTTATCATAATCAAAAGAAACTTGATTAAAGGAAGATTTATACCTTTCACATTCACCTTTATCACCTTCTTGAAGAGATGAATTCGATGAGGTAGTGGCTCTCTTTGGAATACCAACAATGGTTTCAATGACTTTAGAGCTTTCAACATCCTCTTGTTTTCCATTTCCATTAGTTGCATGCTTATGAGCATCTTCTTTCAAAGTGGGTATAAAACTTTTGCATTCCTCATAAACACAAACTTCACAAGCTTGAGGTAATGAACATGTAATGAAAGTCCTTCTTGGAACACCTTCATGTCCCTCCTTGGGTTTGGAGCATTCTCCATCATGCTGTCCATAACCAAGACACAAATACCTAAACATTTCCTCAACAACAATTGGCTCAACTATGCCTCGTGCATATTTTCCTAACTCTTTACCTTCATAGCCCATCTTCATCAATTATTTGGACCATATTCATCTAGTGTGTCTTTTAAAAGAACCAAAACGTTCATTTTGAGAGGAAATTAAAGATAAATTTGACTTTCATACCTCATTTTCATGCACATACTTGGCTAGGGTTTCATTGGCATCATGGAGTTGAATCTCCATCTCATGCATCTTTTCAAGAAGCTCTTGCTTCTCCTACTTCATGGATATCAACTTCTCTTGAAGTATAGTGTTCTCCTTCATATCTTCATACATCTCTTGCAACATATGTATCATGATGATAAGCTCTTGCAACATCTCTAAATCAAAGAGTCTTGCTAAGGAACATGGATTAGAAGCATCACTTGTTGAAGCTGTCATCACATAAACTTGCACACAATTAAATTCTCCTTACAAAAATGAAATACCAATAGCTAATTTTCTACCTAACCTTGGAAAACCATCTCAGGGTTAAAATGAGCTAACAAGTGTGTTGGTGCACTAAGATGTCTTTTTACAGGCATTATTAATTCCTACATTAATTGCCTACCCAAGGTAAGTCTTTTTATCTCAAGAGTGTTAGCACAATCTATGCACGATTAGCTAAAGGTAAATCGTTGCAATCACTAATAACTATCTTTTCAACGTAAGTCACACAACTCTTAATAAAGAAATAACTAAGGGAAAAATAACTTTGAAATAACTCTTAACATACTCTACAATTTTGTCTACTTATTCCAAAATTAAATGAATTTGAATGCAAGTGCAAAGAATCACGCTTGGCAATCTTCAAATATAATTAAAGATAACTCACTCGATCAAGAAAGAGAACTGTAATGATTGAACAACAATGTTAATCTACCGCAAATCAAAATTGAACAACAAATCCTAATTGAACAACAATCTCGATTGAACGTCAATTCTCAATTGAACAACAATCTCGATTGAAAGACAATCAAGAAAATACGATAAATGACTTCTAAACAACAACTATTTTCTGTCAGCAGACTATGGAAATTAATTGACACTATCTCTAAGATATATGGTATCATAACTCAGAAGGAATAGCAATCTACTCTGAAACTAATATAACCAATCAAACCAAAGCATTATTCAAATACATCACACGGTTAAATATGAATCGAAATGAATAGCAATATGAATTGGAATCGTCAATCCTCACAATAAGAGAAATAATATTAACTGAATATTAACAATAAATAAATATTTGAATGGAAATATTATAACACGAGAAAGTAATAGAACTTCTCTTGACCAGGAGTAGAGTCGCCGGAAGCCTCTACTAAGGAATACTCAGAATACAAGTGAAGATCAAATACAGTCTTTCATTAATACGAGCAACCAGATTACAATATCATTGAGATAACAGTAAGATATGTATCAAAAATAATGATTATACATTACATAAGTCTGAACTAAAATTCATTTTCCTTTCGGCCTTATATATAATAATAAGAGAGAAAACTAGATAAAAGCGAATCCTCGGGATCAAGGGATCTTGAGGATTTCACAATAGATAATCTGATTATGTCATGAAATAGTATTGGTCTCCCTGGTCTCTTGATGCCTTGATTGCGTTGGATGTTGTCTTTCCCTTTTATGGTCTGGTGTTTCTCTATCAAATGAACATAAATTGACCAATTCATGTCTTCTGCACACACGGATAGTAAAAAGTTAGTTTCCAGTGCCAAATTTATCTAAATTGTTACCAAGTGCTTTCATCCAACTTTAGTTGTAATTTCCTTTATTTCAATTCATAAACAAAGATAATTGTGTAAGGATAAATAAGAAATAAAGCAATTACAGAGGAGAAAATATACCTTTTTCTTGACCCAAAATACTCCGCAGCTTACCTTGTTGCATGTCCTCATGCAATTAAATAGTTGATGTGTAGCTGAGTTAGGGAGTAAGCAGAATATACCTCCTCCTTATAATGTCTGAAGCCTTTTTTCTTCTTTAGTATAATAAAAGCTTGGGTAACATCCTGGACCTTCAAGGTGTAATCACAGTGATACTTATCTAGAGGATACCATATGATTGGAGTCCTATCCATTCAGGTCCCATAGTCAAAATCATATTACTGTATTTATAGAAATGAGAGGAGGCAACTTTAAAGTTCTGATATCCAAATGGTTCTCAATTTCTAGTAGTAATGTTGGAGGCTTCCCACCTTTGTCTAGCTGTAGACAAGGATTCCTCCTTAATATCTTGGAAATACTCCTTTCCATCTTGTATAACATCTATATGGAATGCCCCAAGTTGGCCTATAACACCAGCTCGTTTCATGAATTGCTTGTGTTTACTCAAGAGTTGCAGGGGTTTGGTTGGTTCCCCTCTCACCCATAGGTCAAGTCCTTCTTCACGCCCCTTGAAAGTATTGTGGGCCCTGGCCCACTTGAGTTGATTGGTAGTGAAAGAGATAAATTCCTAGAGTTGTACATCCCCTATAAAGGGCCTAGGGTTACTATCCCTATCGTCTTCCAGAAGAAATTATGCACATACAAATCAGAAAGGAGGAGTTGTACTTGTTCATTCTGTTCTCTAAACCATTTGACAAAATCCGGTGTGGTTTTTATTTCCACCACCTTTCCAGCCCTAGGAGATCTGATTTTTAGCAGTAGGAACCTTTCAAGGAGGTATAGGGCATAATTTGTAGCAGGGGCACTACATGACAAGGTGTTTGAATATAGAGAGTAGACAGTTTCCAACTGCTGTTTCACCTTCTGTAATTTCTCCCAACCTTTTTCTGTTCAACCTTGAACTCAGCAAATGTTTCATCCTCAGTTATGGTTAGTGCCGCAAACTTTTTCTTTAACTCTTGATGTATCTTTAGGGGCACTACCTCCCCCTTGTACTAGGCTAATTCCTGCTGCGCCTTTAGAAATTCATTATGTAGTTTGCTAATAAATTCCTCCCTGATTAAGGGAGTATAGGAAGGTGTTTCTTCGATTTGGATTTCTACTTCCTGGGTATCCATGGGATCGGTCTGAACAACAGCTTCAGTTGCCTCTCGAATCATGTAATAACCAATTGGAATTTCCTCCTCAGCATCTGTTTGAATAGTAGTATCCATTGTAGGATCGTCTATTTGGGTCTCCTGTGAGAAAACACAGGTGTCCTTGGTTTGCATTTCAACGTATTTTACGAGGCACAACTCTGTTTGAGTTTCCTTTGGACAAGCCAAAAGATCCTCAGTTTGGGTCTCAGCATTCCTTCTAGAACAATGTTCTATCTATGTGTCTGTGGTCTCTTTTTCTACTTTCAAATTCTTGGCTCTAATGGCCTCCTTTAACCACCGCCTTAGTTGCCCAATTATTTGCTTATGTTTCCTATACTCCTTAAGTGCTTTTTTGAGCCTATCCCTGTAGGACTTCTTTATCCTGGGAATTCCAACCATTGATGGGTTAACTTCATTATCCTACAGTTCTTGTACACATGGTAACGTGTCGACATCAGGGGGGTTCCATATAGAACTGTATTTCCCGAGGGATCTGCATCTTCTAACTCTGCCTTATCATGGATTTCTCTTTCAGGAGACTTCAATACAACAACGTCTCCTGAACAATTGTCATTCTCCGGATTTTCTTCTTGGTAGGCCTCATCCTCAGGGGACTTAGAAAAAATAGTGTTACCTAGTTGATTTTCATCTACCGGGGTTTCATTTATAGGGTTTTCTTCAGCTGGGGGGTCCATTGGATCGGTGTCTGCTACTCGATTTCCTCTGTTAGTGATATCTTCTTCATGTGTCTCTGCTTCAAGAGGTTTCTCCAAAGACGGAATTGGTTCCCTCTATTCTTCCACAGAATCAGTGCATGGTAGGTTTTTCTCACAACGAGGGCCATCAGCAAGGGTAGACTTGTTGGGGGTGAAATTAT
The DNA here is from genome assembly GCA_000404065.3 of Pinus taeda. Taxonomy (NCBI): domain Eukaryota; kingdom Viridiplantae; phylum Streptophyta; class Pinopsida; order Pinales; family Pinaceae; genus Pinus; species Pinus taeda. The sequence continues at coordinate 7,403 of APFE030342805.1, forward strand.
ATTCCTCAGCATTCCTGGATTATTCTCTACCTTCTCCAAATATCCCCATGTTTTCCAATACCTTGGCCACTTCCTCCTCATAGTCTTGCAAAGGAGAATTTTGTAGGCTTGCAGGTGGTGTGCAGGATGGTACAACCTCATCTGCTTGAATTAGGATGCTTCACTGGGCTCTCACTCGCACAGAGCGCCTACGCTTTGTTGGGTTCAGGGGCATGAAGGAATTCTTTCTTTTTAATGTTTTTCTCAGACTTGGGGTTCTTGGCCCTTGCTGCTCTGTTACTGTGTTTTCTGGTGGTGGATCCAAGGTAGGATTTATAACATTATCCCAAGTTAACTTCTGTTGGGCCAGTCCATTCATAATGGTTAATTTAATCAATCGGTGATGGATAATTACATTGTGTGGATCCTTGGTTGTCCTAACTCGACAGGCGACATCATGTAATAGGGAATTCAAGTAAAACGACAAATTAACTGAAATTTTCTCTTTTAAAATGGCTAGAAGTTTTAGTTGGCAGGGCTTTACCACATCGTGTCAATCGTTGCAAGTAACGTATCTTTGCACAATGACGGCCAATTCTTGCCACGGCTTCCTTAACGTCGAAGGATGGATCCCTTTTCTTGCATGCACCAGTTGCTCTCCTGGATCCTAGAATACTTCAATCGCATTGTTCAGAAGGACATGTTTTTCTGTCCATTTGGTTCCTTCAGCCGGAAGTCTAGTGACTTCAGCTATGACTGCTTCAGAAACTGTTATACTTCTTCCTCTTACTGTGGTGCTACCATTTTGCAAATTCTGCAAAAATTCCAATGTTAGCCCCTCATGAAAATCCTGCAACCTATTCAGATATTGCAGCCATCCTTCGTGCTCGAGAATTGCACGAGCTTGATCTGATACCATAAGTACTATCGGCTCATTCCTAATAGCTCTTCCTCCCATGGTTGTTGTACCTGTAACTGGTTCGCTTGTATGCAATTTTTTTACACTTCCTCAATTCAGAACAACAACAGAAAATGTTACAACAATTAACAAAGAAATAACGATATTTTGGGATTTAATATCATATTTAGTTAAGGCATTGGTCCCGTCAACCATACTTAACGTAGGAGCATGAGTCTGCATGCTATCCATAATGGTTGTCGTCCTTACCCCAATAAAAAATACTTGCTAATTATTACTCATTCATAATCATCATTCAGTCCTTCCCTGAAAGTTAATTCAAATTATTATCACACAATTGTTCTTAACTGTCACACATGCCATGCGTACACATGCCATCCCCCTTCTAATTAGAAAAGGGCATCCATGTCCTTTTAGTATGTGAAAAGAAAGTGAAAGCATTAACAAGACATAAATGTTGGCAACCAATTCTAAAAACAGCATGTTAATCAATAAAGCAATTAAAGCAAGACACATCATTTGATGTGAAATGGCCGAAAAGAAATTAAAACAGATATTTTAATACATTATGTCAAAATATTTTCGTCGGAATTGGTATTAATGACAAAGACATAATCGACGGTATATATCAATGACGTATGTAAAATGATTGGACAATTTAAAATATAATGAATATATGATATAAGTTTACCATGCAGATTGGCTTGTAAGAGTATTATTCAAATGGAAAATCCTCTTGAGAAACAAATCCATAGGTGATAAGAGTTTAGAGAACATTTGGCAGTGTAAGATGATACCTCAATACCATAAGCAGCGTTGCTACTGCGAGCAGACGTTCATAGCCTCAACAGGGTTGCTTTTTAACCCCACAAATGAGCTAGAGTCCCCCTTTTAGAATGTAGATGGTTCTTCTTTTTCTTGTCATAAAGAGACCACTATGTTGGCATGGTGACCAGATGACCATAGTTCCATTCACCAGGATATAAAAAAGTGATCATGTTGGCTCGTGATGAGACCCCCTGCCCTTCTGACAGTTTTAAGCATCAAGAAGGTCATTACCTTGGTTTGGTAGCCAAATTGGAATGTCACTTGCTAGATCCTGATGATCATGGTAGGTTGGCTCATGATGAGACCACCTATCCTTTTTAAGACAATGTTTGATTCTTTTGCACATCTCATTACGTCCATTTTTCTAGTGGAATTTTTATTAGGGAGGCCCATTTCCTCCTTAAGAGTTAGGGATGGTGTAAGAAGCAAAAAGATGCCAATGAAAGTTTATACTCTTATCCCCATATCATCATGTTAATGAGATTTATCCAATCGATAGTGTAAAAACATAAGCCGGCATGGTTTGAAAATAATGAATCATTTTATGATGTGTCCAGAGAAGACATGTTTAGTCAATCATTATAAAGATACACCATATCAGCTTTGGAACAAAGATAACCATCAAACTGTTACATGAGTCATAATGATATTGTTATTACTGCTTTTTTCTTACCTCAAGCACAAATCCATTCAAATGGTGTTTATTCATGATACAAAGGAGAAAGAAAGAAAAGATGGCATCATGATCATTAAGAAAAATTCACAATTTATTCTATTAAAAAGACAAAAAGGGTTGTTCCATTGATTGAACAACAATTGTTCAATCATTTGAACAACAAAAATTGCAAACATAAGTGTTGTTCAATCGATCGAACAACAAAAAAATCGCAAAAAAATTGTTTTTCATTTGATTGAACAACAATCATTCAATCATTTGAACGGAAAAATCAAAGAAACACAAAAATGTGTTGTTCAATTGATTGAATGACAATTGTTCAATCGTTTGAATGAAAAAATCAAAGAAAAAAATGTGTTTCTCAATCGATTGAACATAAATCGTTCAATTGTTTGAATGACAAAATCAAAGAAACAAAAATGTGTTGTTCAATCAATTGAATGGCAATCGTTCAATCGTTTGAA